>CAWUFW010008454.1:600000-886146 GCA_963921515.1 Calotriton arnoldi | reverse complement strand
TTCCATGTTTGGAGTTACCCTATCCCCCACTCCAGGGATTCGAGCAAAGAAGGCCACAGTGGATTACCGCATCAATTACATAAGAGTACTTGAGTGGAAACTTTTTTGTTGCTGACGCTGCACTGCTGCCTTTGCTTGATGCATTGACAGCCAACATTATCTCACTGTCTATTTTTGTTTTTGAACGAGTGATTGCAGCTACGGAAGCCGTCTGCACAGCCCCCTTTGCGGCTTCGTCAGCCAATGAATTCCCTGCAACGTGAACACCATCACGTTGATGACTCAGTGTGTGGATCACGTGAGCCTTTGGTAGTTCGTTTTTCAACTGAACTACTTGTTCCCAAAGCATTTTATGCTTTATTGTGCCACCTTTCGCATCTTTGAAACCATTTTCAAGCCAGTTTTGTATATAGTCATTATACGACTGAACACAGTAATAGGAATCGCACACTATCAGTGTGAAATTCTCGATCTGTACTTTCAAGTGCCAGTTTGAATGCTTGTAGTTCAGCTCGCTGAGCTGTGCAATCTCCTAGAGATTGAGTTTTTGTGACCATGGGTCTGAAGATGCCATTTCGCATGCGACCTTTAACGATTGCACACGCTGCACTGTAAGCTTGCTTACTCCCTGTTGCGGAGTTGTGCGGATCCGTCAGTGTAAATTATGAATTCGTACTGATCGAGAGGCAGAATTTCAGTAGGCAGAGGACATTCATGTTCGTATTGCAGGAATGCTTGAGTTTTTAAATCTGGATCAAAAACATATTCAACATCTATTGCAGCAAGAGAATTAACCCATTGTATCCATCTTGGATGTAATGCTTTAGCATTTGGAATGCTTGCTTTTGTGACCGCTTCTAAAGCAGGTACCGGGGTTACGACAATAATGCGTTTCCCTTGGGCTAAGGCTCTTTTTTTTGCTACAGCGGTTTGAACTGCTGTCAGAATTTTTTCAGTTGAACTGAAGCGCATTTCCGCTTGTGTGTACAAATGGGATTTGTATGTGATTGGTATTTTCTCACCCTCATTGAAGGTTAAGTAGGTGAATCCACATTGACCCGAAATTATTCGGATCACCAAATTGCGTTGACTTACGCGTGTTTGTAAGTGATTTGTTGCTAACATGTTAGCCTGGAGTGAACGCAAGATTTCTGTGTGTTCCTGTGTCCAGTTTCTGATCGAAAAATCAGGTTTGATTAATGCGTAGAGAGGTTTAACCCTTTCTGTGTAATTTAGAATGTATGGGCCTGATTCACAGAAGTAACTTACGTCTAAAAACGTAAAGTTAGTACTTTTTGGTATTCACAGAATACACTTACTCATTTTGGTATTCACAGAAGTTAGTAGTCCTAACTTTAGGACTCCTAAATGCCTTCTGTGAATACCGAAAGTCTTAAACTTAATGTTAGGATTTTCTCAGTTTAGGAGTAGTAAAGTTAGGACTCCTAACTTTAGGACTCCTAAATGCCTTCTGTGAATACCGAAAGTCTTAAAGTTAGGATTTTTCTCAGTTTCCGTTTTTGACGTAAGTTAGTTCTGTGAATCAGGCCCTATGTTCTTCCAAAATTTAGGAAACCCAGGATGGATTGTAAGTTTTTTTCGCGTTTTTGGAGGTTGGAGCAGTGCACATTTCTCTAGAAAGTTAGCTGCCAAGCTCTTGCCTTCACTTGAAAGCTCATATCCTAGAAATAGGACATTGAGATGGGCAATTCGGGACTTTTTAAAGTTGAACTTGTAGCCCTCAGAGGCGAAACCCAATATAATGGTGCTCACCCTGTTCAAGTGTTTTTCCAGGTCATCGTCTGTCAGATAGATGTCATCGACATAGGACAATGCCTCATTGTCGTAAATTTGTATAACTCCGTTACCCTCACTGATAATAAACCTGGGCTGTTCTTCAACCCTTGTGGGAGTCGACAAAAGTGACACTGGGTCCCCATTATGGAGAATGCTGTTAAGTACCTGCTTTCAGGTGCTATGTTTTGACAAAAGAAACCATTTGAGATGTCTAATATTGTTTTATATTTTTTACGCACAATGTTATTCATTAATGCTGTGCTATGTGCATTTTGCACCTCAAAAGTTTTTGAACAAGTGTTTAAGTGTCTGTAGTTCAAAACTAGACGATATGTATTGTCTGGTTTGGAGACAGGAAACAAAGGATTGTTCATTGAGGAGGTGCATGTTTCAATCACCCCTTGATATTCAAGTTGATCTAAGATCTCCCTGACCTGTTTTTTAGCTTCTTGCTTTATTGGGTACTGCCGTTGTGCAGTTGGTTCATGTTTCAGATGTATTTTATGGTGAGGTGAGTCCTCATCCCATCCTACATGATTTTTATATAATGCTGGGGCCTGGGCCACTGCCCCTTTCCTGGCATATGTATATCTTAGATGCATTGGTATATGGTTGGAGAAGGCAGGCATAATAATGTCCTCTCCATGTGGGCACTCCCTGACAAATTGTGGTGGCCAGTCCTTTTCTGCTAGAAGTATGTCATAGCCCTTTGATAGTCTTTCCCAAAAAAGTGCTTTCACCTGTCTAGGTTTGTCTCCCTCCATCCGGAGTGTTATGTCATATAACTTTTGTGGAGTACTAACCCTGGTGTCTACAGTCTCAACTGTGATGTACTCATTCAAGTCCACTATCTCCAGAAGTTCCTTCAGGTTCTGGCGAACTATTGTGACTTCTGCTGCACTGTCCAGCATTGTCTGAGCCCATTCTCCGTTCTTGAGTTGTGTTCTCAGTTTTTTCGGCATGTCTGATCTTTAGACCTGCTACTTTCTTTTGGAGAATTGAGGTTTTACTTTGGTTTTTGGAGCGTGTTTGTCGTCTTTCGATTTCACGTGTTCTTCTCTATGTTCTGATCGTCCCTCTTCTTTCCGAAGTCTGTGATGAGATCTGAAAGGGACGAGAGGAACGTGTATCAGTATCTTGATACCTGTCAGGCTTTCTCAAATTATCCCTATTCCTGAGGTTATACCTCCTTTCAGAGGGCTCCTTTTGAGGAGACCTACCTCGGGATTGAGAACGTTTCTCGTTTGATTTTTGTTTATTAGTATCCACTTCTTTTTAGAAGATGTAGGAGTTTGTTTATTTGAGTCCTTCTCAGGACTTTCAGATAGTTTTGGCTTCACTGGGTCTTCCACCCAAACTATCTCTGCCTAATTCTGCATAAGATTGTTCTATAATTCTGGGTAGCTCTGTTTGATGTTCTGTAGCATCAAATTCCCTTAATTTTAGGCGGATCGCCACTGCTGCTGCCTCCCCTTTAATATTAGATAATATTATTGTTGAGACCTGGTCGAAATTTTTCAGTAATTTCATACCTAAATTTAGAGCAGGCTCTGCCCCGTATTCATTTTGAATTTGTTTCAGGACATCAGGTATTACCGCAATTGACGGAATGCCATGTGTTTTAGTATAGATGGCAGCAAAGACTGAGCCCCAAGTGATGCAGTCTTCCAGTTGTGGTGTGATCCCCATCGGTAAACTGATTGTCAGTATTCTGTGTTTCTCATATGGGCTAGTATTTGGAAATACTGCTTCGATTTGAGTAATTTTTTGAGCTATCCAGAAAGGAATTTGCTCACGTTTTGTGGGCATTTTACCCATGACTGCGTATAGAGTCTGTGGTGTAATTTTTAGTGTATTCCCCTGTTGGGGAGTTGGATTTGAAAATGTCAATGGTGGTTGGACTGTGAAAGTCCGCATGACATATTGGACCAATTGTCTGTAGATTTTTATTAATTCTTGTATTTGAACAAGTAAGTCCTCATCTGACATTATATCCAGTTCAGGATGAGGTGTGTAGCCGGCTAGAATCGGCCATGTTGCTCCTGGTCTACCTAGTGGACCGAGCCTGGTAATGTTTTTGTGATGTTTTAGGGCGCCTTTAAACCAGAGCTGATGCTCCTGGTATGTTAATGGAATTTCTATATCCTCGAAAGGAATGTATTCCTCTGGTGGTTCATCTTCTTTGTAGAAGTGAAACATGTGTGTTACTGAATTGGATTCAGGAAATATTACCCATGAATAGAATACCTCTGTCTGAAAGGATTCATGTGCCTCTATCACGAAAACTGCTCTACCGCCTCTTGGTGGTAGGCCATGTTTTATAAGTTTTAGAGTGATGGCTCTTTCTTAAGTTTGGAGCGATGTTTATAACACCCTCCTCGGTTTCATTTAAACCTGTAATGTTAAAGGCTGCTGCTTGGGCTGGATCAGCCGCAGCTCCACCGTTTCCGGTCTCAGTGTCGGAGCCAGGCATTTTGTTGTTTGTTGTAGAACAAGTTTCAAGGAAACAAAGATAAGGTGCAAAATATTTTGGAACACTGTATCCTTCAACGTTGAGCAAACCAAACAGCTAATATATAGGGTACTGCCCTATGGTGGATACTTAACCCTGCCCACTCCAGACGTCTTTTGGAGTATATGGGTAGGGGTCTTGAGAGAAAAAGCACGGCTGAGTTACTCAGTATCTAACGTTGAATTACTGCCTTACCAAACCGTTGGGCGCAATGTAGTGTAGCTCCTATCTCCCTAATAGGCTCTGCGCATTGGAATAATATATCCTATAGGTTTGACATAGGACTAAGGTCAGTATGTCCCTATCGAGTATATTAAACTTAATTACTTGTGCCAGCTAGCTCAGAGGCCACTAGAAACTCCTTGACAACAAGAAGGGAGTAGTTTCTGGTAGCCGCAAAACATGACCACTGTGTTTCCCTTTTGAATCAGAACGTGTCCCAGAATCGTAGAAACAATAGATAACTATTTCACTCAGCTCAGTCGTGCATGTTTAGTTTTCTCCAAGTTACACAGAAAGAAATAGACGGGCGTTTCAATAAAGGATTTATTGAACAGTCTTGTTTCTGAGTGTAAGTAAAATGTGCTGTTACGATCACAAGACAGTATGCGAGATAAATAATGTACAGTGTGAGCAGTAGAAATAAATAATACTGCGAGAGCATTATCTTTTAGTACATATGCTGTTACATAAATAACACAGAGTAAAAATGCGAGTACTCATACGATGAGTTTCTAATCTAGTTCTACCCCAATGTACCTAACCTAACCTAGGTGTAGGACGAGGTATGAAGTAGGTGAAGTATTCCTTACTATGGTATACTAAGAGTACGCTAACCCCAGTATGCCTAGTATGCCAAGAGTCCCTCTAGGTTCAAGTCTGCTCCATACCTGAAGAATGAGAGAGGTAGGAATCTCTTTGCCAGACTCGAACTCCAACACCCCGCAAGGGAAGTTAGATCACTGGAAGCTGGACTCTCTGCGTGCAGGGATGACAGCGTCTTCTCAGTGCGTCAGGCCGGGAAACGGGCTCCTCTGAAGTCGAGGTCTCCTCTGATTTACAGGGGCTAGGGAAGGTATATTTATACCTGAGAATTACCTCAGAATGTTAGCATTGACGTGAGTCGGACAGCGAAAGACGTCATGAATGAACCCCTAAGGAATAATGGTTCATGCATAATATATGAGTCCTTGAAGAAATCAATAGTCCTGGACTAGGGAAACTCCCGCAGCCTAAGGGTCTGTTCTTCACGAACTCGTTGTGACGTTAGGGTGGACGGATGTCGGAGACCATGCCTGTATTTGGAGTGCACGGTTTAATGCCTAAATAAGGACTGGGATTTTATGCCTATATAAGGGCAGGGCGAATTGTGCCTATATAAGGACATGATTCTGGAAAGCCCGTTTATGGACACCCTAAGAGGAATACAACAAGGTGTTATAGAACCCCTCAAATATACTATTGAATACCCATGTTATCTGTATTATGAGCAGAAAGAAATACATGTACTTTCTTGTACACAAATTTATAGAGTATGCTGTTTGAAACACAGGCATTCAAGTATTTGTATGTTTATTTTCATGTTACATGTCACTAGGTAAAAGCACAGACACACACATGCATACCTTCACAAACTTGGTGAGACTTACAACAGTGATATGGTTAGGGATTGCTGTTTTACATTTGGTAGGCCTAACATTCTGAGCTGTCGATGAATAGTGAACCTTCAAGAGAAAAGTGGGGTTTAAGGCATCTTGGGAGAAGGATTAGTGATTAGGCTACTTTGTATGAGTCTGTGGAAAGGTACAGTTGAAGTAGGCCTCTTTCTGCACCTCTGTTGCTTCTTTCTGCACTTCTCTTGCTTCTTTCTGCACCTTTCTTCCTCTTTCTGCACTTCTCTTGCCTCTTTCTGAATTTCTCTTGCTTCTTTCTGCACCTTTCTTCCTCTTTCTGCACCTCTCTTGCCTCTTTCTGCACTTCTCTTTCTTCTTTCTGCACCTTTCTTCCTCTTTCTGCACATGTCCTACCTATGTAGGCATAGTTAGAAATTAGCATTTAAAAAACATTAGAAATTCACTGAAAAAACACAGGTTTAAGGGACATTATAGATAGGAATTAGCATTTAAGAAACCTTAGAAAATCACTGAAAAAAACAGAGGTTTCCGGCATGTTATAGTTAGGAATTAGTGTTTTTAAAAATCTTAGAAATTCACTGAAAAAACCACAGGTTTCAGGGACGTTATATTTAGGCTGACATTTCACTCGCACAAAATCAGGGGAATTCAGCCGTTATAGTTAGCTGAGCTAACTATAACTTGCGCCATTTGAAATGTCATCAGTGATGTCATCAGTGATGTCACTGACCATGTCATGAGTGATGCAATATGTGACGTCATCAGCAATGCATGGCGGGGGCACGAGTTATAGTCAGCTCAGCTGACTATAATGGCTGAATTTCTCTGGTTTTGTGCGAGTGAAATGTCAGCCTAAATATAACGTCCCTGAAACCTGTGTTTTTTTCTGTGAAATTCTAAGGTTTTTTAAATACTAATTCCTAACTATAACGTCCTTGAAACCTGAGGTTTTTCAGTGAAAATATATATATATAATATATATATATATATATATATATATATATATATATGTCACAAAAAGCTTCAAAGAAGCGTCCTCCGATCAGCAAGGAGCTCCCCGACCCTACAGGGCGGCCTCACAAACATTGGGCACGAGAAGCCCAACAATCCAAACACGAAATAATACTGAGGCCCATTTCTGAAGTTTGCAGCTTTTATTCAAAGCGCGCAGCAGCACATCATGCCTCCTTCCTCCTTACAGCGCTGCGGCGTAGCTTTGATCACAGGATGGGAAACAATAAGCAAAGTGCATCAGTGCGTGCTTTTAAAATCATTAGGTCACATGACTATTGCAAGGCTACATCTTCCCCATAGTGCACTTTTACACATCATTATTGTACTTAAATTAGGAAGTCCTTATAAAATTGCAGTTGCTCAATTTTACAGTCCGTAAGTGCACTCGTGTTAGCATTGAGAATTCAAATGCAAAATAGTCACTGTGATTCTTATATCCGCTGATGCTGGATTTCTATGACAGCCCAAAAACAAAGTACGCGCTTCAGAACGATCAGCATAGGACATCCTCTCTTGCCGAATCCCTTCCTCAGCTCACTCCTTTTCGCTGTATTACCTTTCCTTGATAGGCTGGGTGAGCGAGTGGGTCATGCTCCGATCAAATGTCACAAAAGCTTCAAAGAAGCGTCCTCCGATCACAGGAGCCCCTGACCCTACAGGGCGGCCTCACAAACATTGGGCACGGAGAAGCCCAACAATCCAAACACGAAACAATACTGAGGCCCATTTCTGAAGTTTGCAGCTTTTATTCAAAGGCGCAGCAGCACATCGTGCCTCCTTCCTCCTTACGCGTTTCGGCGTTAGCCTTGATCACAGGATGGGAAACAATAAGCAAAGTGCGTCGTGCGTGCTTTTAAAATCATTAGGTCACATGACTATTACAAAACTACATCTCCCATAGTGCACTTTACACATCATTATTGTACTTACGCCGAAACGTGTAAGGAGGAAGGAGGCACGATGTGCTGCTGCGCCTTTGAATAAAAGCTGCAAACTTCAGAAATGGGCCTCAGTATTGTTCGTGTTTGGATTGTTGGGCTTCTCCGTGCCCAATGTTTGTGAGGCCGCCCTGTAGGGTCGGGGGCTCCTGTTATCGGAGGACGCTTCTTTGAAGCTTTTTGTGACATTTGATCGGGAGCATGACCCACTCGCTCACCCAGCCTATCAATGAAAGCTAATACAGCGAAAAAGGAGTGAGCTGAGGAAGGGATTCGGCAAGGAGGATGTCCTATGCTGATCGTTCTGAAGCGCGTACTTTGTTTTTGGGCTGTCATAGAAATCCAGCATCAGCGGATATAAGAATCACAATGACTATTTTGCATTTGAATTCTCAATGCCAACACGAGTGCACTTTACGGACTGTAAAATTGAGCAACTGCAATTTTATAAGGACTTCCTAATTTAAGTACAATAATGATGTGTAAAGTGCACTATGGGAGATGTAGTTTTGTAATAGTCATGTGACCTAATGATTTTTAAAAGCACGCACGACGCACTTTGCTTATTGTTTCCCATCCTGTGATCAAGGCTAACGCCGAAACGCGTAAGGAGGAAGGAGGCACGATGTGCTGCTGCACCTTTGAATAAAAGCTGCAAACTTCAGAAATGGGCCTCAGTATTGTTTCGTGTTTGGATTGTTGGGCTTCTCTGTGCCCAATGTTTGTGAGGCCGCCCTGTAGGGTCGGGGGCTCCTGTGATCGGAGGACGCTTCTTTGAAGCTTTTTGTGACATTTGATCGGGAGCATGACCCACTCGCTCACCCAGCCTATCAAGGAAAGCTAATACAGCGAAAAGGAGTGAGCTGAGGAAGGGATTCGGCAAGGAGGATGTCCTATGCTGATCGTTCTGAAGCGCGTACTTTGTTTTTGGGCTGTCATAGAAATCCAGCATCAGCGGATATAAGAATCACAATGACTATTTTGCATTTGAATTCTCAATGCCAACACGAGTGCACTTTACGGACTGTAAAATTGAGCAACTGCAATTTTATAAGGACTTCCTAATTTAAGTACAATAATGATGTGTAAAGTGCACTATGGGAGATGTAGTTTTGTAATAGTCATGTGACCTAATGATTTTAAAAGCACGCACGACGCACTTTGCTTATTGTTTCCCATCCTGTGATCAAGGCTAACGCCGAAACGCGTAAGGAGGAAGGAGGCACGATGTGCTGCTGCGCCTTTGAATAAAAGCTGCAAACTTCAGAAATGGGCCTCAGTATTGTTTCATATATATATATATATATATATATATATATATATTCACTGAAAAAACCATAGGTTTAAGGGAAAGTTATAGTTAGTTGGACATTTCACTCGTACAAAAACAGAGAAATTCCCCCGTTATAGTTAGTTCACCTAACTAGAACTCGCGCCCCCGCAATGCACTGCTGATGACGTCACATATTACATCACTCATGACATGGTCAGTGACATCACTGATGACATCACTGATGACATCTCAAATGACATCACTGATGACATCACTGATGACATCATCCAGTGACTGTGTGTTTCTGTAAAGTTTAAATATGTTTAATATATATAGGGAAAGGCGTATTGACGAATGAGTGGGTGTATAAGTGTCTGAATGGATGATTTAGTAGGTGCGTGACTGACTCTATAAGTGAGTGATTAAACGTATCTTACTGAATGCATGGGTTAGTTACTAAACTGTGTGAATGTCTGTATCTGTCTGTCTGTTGGTGTGTAAGCGGCTGCATGGGTTTGTGAATAGCTACATGAGTGTCTATATGGGTTATTGATTGGTTGTCTGAGTATCTGTATGGGTGCCTGAGTGTTTGTGTGGGTGGGGTGTGTGTGACTCTGTGCATACATGTGTGAGTGGGTGATTCACTGGGTGCATGGTTTCAAGAGTGCATCTGTGATGGACTGTATGGGTGGGTGAGTGTGTGTATGGGTGTGTTAGTGAGTGAATGTATATCTCAGTGGTACATGTGTGAGTAACTACATATGTGAAAGGCAGTATATATGTGTGTTGGAGTATATAAATGGCTATACGTGAGAGTGTGTGATTGTGAGAGTGGCTGTATGGATGAGTATGTGCTTGTATCAGTGATTGTATAAGAGCGTAAGAATGTGCTAGTATTTGTATGAGTAAGTGAGCTGGTGTGTGTATGACTGTATAGGTGAGTAAATGGCAGTGTGATTAATTATTTGCATGACTGACTAGGTGTGTGAGTACCTCTATGGATGAGTGGCGGTGTGTGAGTGTCTATATAGGTGTATGAGTGCATATGATAGTCCTGTACTGAGTGACCATAAGTATGAGTGACTGTACGGATGAGTGAGTGGATGTGTGTGTAAACCTAAGAATCAGTGAGTGGGTATGTAGTTATTGGTGTTGGAGTGTCTATGGTTTTGAGAATGGCAGTCTGTATTTTAGAGTGGGTGTATCAAAGGTTATATTAGGGTGTGAGAAGATGCAGCAAATTATCACTTGGAGATGTCATCAGTGATGTCATCAGTGATGTCATCAGTGATGTCACTGACCATGTCATGAGTGATGTAATATGTGACGTCATCAGCAGTGCATTGCGGGGGCGCGAGTTCTAGTTAGGTGAACTAACTATAACGGGGGAATTTCTCTGGTTTTGTACGAGTGAAATGTCCAACTAACTATAACTTTCCCTAAAACCTATGGTTTTTTCAGTGAATTTCTAAGGTTTTTTAAATGCTCATTTCTAACTATAACGTGCCTGAAACCTATGATTTTTTCAGTGAATTTCAAAGGTTTTTTAAATGCTAATTTCTAACTATAACGTGCCTGAAACCTATGGTTTCTAACTATGCCTACAGAGGTAGGACATGTGAAGAAAGAAGAAAAAACGCACAGAAAGAAGCAAAAGAAATGCAGAAAGAAGCAACAGAAGTCCACAAAGACGAGGAAAAGTGCAGGAAGAGGCAAGACATGTGCAGAAAGAACCAACAGAGGAGCAGAAAGAGGCCTTGTTGCAAAATCATCCTGTGCCCACAACTTTTTCAGACGGTACTGTTGGTAACTGACTCTGAGTAACTAGGTCTAGAGCCAGTGCTATGCTAAAAGACACTTAGAATACAGTGAAAACACCTACATACACTGGGGAACACTATGCGTTGGGGTACCCCTGTGATTAGCATGACCTCCTCTGTAAGGCCCTAGTACATAATAGGGCAGGGGGATTAAAACTATCTCTTAAAACACGCCACGGGGCGCGTTTGCACAGTGGTGAAGGGAGGAGGGTCCTGAGGTGACATGTGTGTAAACACGCCCTGTGGCCGTTTTAAGTTGGGAGATTAAGTCCCCTTGAATCCTGAGGGTCCCTGGGGTCCAACTAGCCCACTAGGTACCTCCAGTAAGCGCCACAGAGCTGCGTTGCAGAGAGGTGTAAAAAGGGGCGTGGCCTGGACCACCTCTCTGCAACGAGGCCTGTGGCGCTTACTGGAGATACCTGGTGGGCTAGTTGGCCCCCAGGGGCCCTCAGGATTGAAGGGGACTTAATTCCCCAACTTAAAACGTGCCACAGGGCGTGTTTGCACACATGTCACCTCAGGCCCCGCCCCCTCCCTTCACCACTGTGCAAACACGCCCCGTGACGTGTTTTAAGTTGGGGGATAAAGTCCCCTTGAATCCTGAAGGTCCCTGGGGTCCAACTAGCTGCGTGGCCCCCCTCCCGAGGCCATATTCGGCCCCGGGGACCCCATCCCCCGGAGCATGGGCAGTTTTTTTTTATTTTTATTTATTTGGAGGGGGGCTGCGTGGCCCCCCTCCTCAGGCCATTTATGGCCCCAGGGACCCCATCCCCCGGGGCCGGCCCTTGCGTTTTTGTTTTTGTAAAAAATAATTTTATTATGGGGAGGGGGCTGCGTGGCCCCCCTCCCTGGCCACTTCTGGCCCCAGGGACCCCATCCCCCGGGGCCTGGCCTCTCGTTGGGGACCGTGGGGGGAGCCCCAATGCCCCCACGGTCCCTGCCAGCTCCCCGCCGGCAGGGACCGCGAGGCTCCCGCCCTGTCATAGCAAACAGCAGTGTCCCGGGGTGGGCACCCCGGGACACTGCAGGAGCCAGCCCTGGGGGGTGGCGGTGCCCAGGGCCATCACAGGCTCCAGGAGGGGGGCCGCGCAGCCCCCCTCCCATCACATGCACAGCCCCGGGGAGGTGGTGGTCCCCGGGGCTCGGGGTCCGTAACAGACCCCCAAATTAGCATTTTAGTGCCCCGGGGAGGTGGCGGTCCCTGGGGCATGTGGGGGGGGCTCTAGCCCCCCCACGCAGGTATATTTTTTTTTTAAAAAGAAGCTCCGGGGGATGGCGGTCCCCGGGGCTGCGGGGGGGCAGTGTGCCCCCCGCAAATAATTAATGAAAGCCCCAGGGGGTGGCGGTCCCCGGGGCTTGGGGGGGCGGCCCCCCAAACCTTTAAAAAACAAGCCCCGGGGGGTGGCAGTCCCCGGGGCTGCGGGGGTCCCCTTGACCACCGCAGTTTTATTTCTGCATGCCCCCGGGACCTGGCCCACCTGGGGGCTTAATTAAATGAAGCGCGGGAGCCCGCGCTTCGTTTTTTTTAATTTTAGGCCGGATTCGCGCACCGAGCGTGAATTCGGCCAATTCTTTTTTTTTTTTAAATGCTTTTGTGGGACCCCCTGAGCAGGCCTAGGGGGTCAGGGTGTTTCTACCCTGCCCCCTTTTCTTGTTTTTTGCATTTGTTTCCCTGTTTTCTTGTGCCTCGGTTACTGAGGCACAAGATGGCTGCCAACACTTCCTGGTTTGGAATGTTGACAGCCAATTAGAATAAAGCTCGTGATCGGGAGGGTGCGCGGATCCACCGCGGCCATAGATATCGAAACTTTTATTTTTTAGTTTTCTCAGCAGCTACTGAACGGATTTACACCATTTAAAAAAAAGGTCTCTTTCTGAACCAAGGGCTACCTTTTTGCCAAATTTGGTGTAATTCCGTTCAGCAGTTTAGGCTGTAACCGTGTCTAAAGTTTCCTATGGGAAATTGATTTTCCGACCTCTATTTTTTTAATTTCTCAGGAACTACTGAACGGATTTACACCATTTTAAAAAAAGGTCTCTTTCTGAACCAAGGGCTTCCTTTTTGCCAAATTTGGTGTAATTCCGTTCAGCAGTTCGGGCTGTAGCCGTGTCTAAAGTTTCCTATGGGAACTAACATGGAGAAAACACGTTTTGGGACCCCCCTTTTTTCTCGGCCCCCCGCTTGCCGAATTACCCCGAAACTTTAAAGACAGGAGCTGACCGGAGCGAGCTACGAGTTTTGAAAATTTCGTGAAGATTCGTCAACGGGCGCCAAAGATATTGAGAAAACAAAAAACGAGTTTCCTATGGAAACTAGGTCCTAACTATAACTATCTACTGGCGACCGCCAGTAGATAATATGTATATATATATATAAAATTCACACTCCTCAGCAACCAAGGACTGACAATGCCGTGTTTTGACAAATATAAGGTTTTATTTGTCGGCTGATCGGACGCGTTTCGCCTGTACCAGCAGGCTTGCTCACCAACCAAGCTTTTGTCAAAATCAACCATTTTTAAATGCCGTGCATGTGACGTGTCACGTGTAGAACTACACACACAATACCATAAAATACAGACTCGTAGTTTTTTAAAGAATTGCAGCAATGCTTGCAAGTGCATACTTAAATTTCAGCCTTTGCTGCAGCTAATAAAACCAATTCCTTGAATCGTCAAAGAAATAAATTCTACCGCATTTTAAGACATTATCAGCATTTTCACGTTATTGTCGTAAAAACATTTCTAATGATACATTGAGTGCCACATGGCATAACTTTGCTCATTGCATAGCCAAAATATATTAGGCATTAATTAACCCATTCAAGTTATGTACTTATCTGCAGTACATGTACCGTAATAATTATACATCAAACCATTATTACTCACATATTACCCCGCAATTCATTGCTCAATATTAACTACATCCCAATCGGGGATTTCAGTAACTTTTTCCAATAACGGTTTTTTATCAACAATTCTGCCCCAGTGGGCTTATCTCTTATTGGTTTCTACTCTATACAATAAGACGTATGCTCAATCCTGCCCAAGTGGGCTATTATGCCTTCATAAATTCTTACGATTCAGTTAATTAATTTCTGTATTGTGTCAACATTGTGCCTAAAACTAACAAAAAAGTGCAAGTGTAAACAAAACTTAAAATTATTAAAACCAGAGAATCTGAAGGAGCTTATTGACTATTTCAACCTGTATGGCTAACTAGACTTCCAGAGAGTTTACAAATGTGTATATAGAGCTTCTTCCATTTTGAGCCCGGCCGGAGCCCTCGTATCTAGCTCTAATATGTAACAGGATTCTAGCCTTCTTAATTTCTTCTCTCTGTCTCCTCCTCGAACATGAGGCGGAATGGAGTCTATGACAAAGTATGTTAAACCTTGCACATTTTTATTATGATGTTTTTCAAAATGGCGCGCCACTGGATAAGACTTATCACCATTTTTGATCGCTCTAAGGTGTTGCAGCACTCTCCTATGTACTGGAAGAATTGTACTGCCCACGTACTGAAGATTACAAGGACATCCTAGCACGTAGACAGCAAATTCGGTTTTGCAGTTATACTGTCCCTTTATTTTTCTTTCTATTTTAGATAACCCCGGCAAATATGCTGATGTATTCTTACCATGCATGCACGCTTTACACTTCATACATTTTATGAAGCCTTCCTTGCGTTTCAGCCACATTGTATTCAACCTAAACCCAAAACACAGGTTTTGGTGCCATATTACTTACTAACATCTGCTTAAATGATTTTGCCCTGCGGAATGTTATCAATGGTCTCCTTGACACTAATTTCCCCAAAATGGGGTCATTACGAATTAAGTGCCAATGTTTGGACAAAATATTTCTAACTTGTCCATGTTGCTTATTATAGGTTGCTATCATTCTGCACTCATTACTAGGGATCACATCACTGTTTATTTCTCTTCCCCTTTTAGTTTTACCTTTTTTGAACAAAACTTCCTCTCTTGTCTTTTTCTTGACTTTATGTATCGCAGTTTGCACACAACCTTCTCCATAACCTCTAGCTTTAAAACAGGAGTGTAGATTTTTAAGTTCATTTTCTAACAGCTCTGGTTCACTGCAATTCCGCATTGTTCGTAAACACTACCCGTAGGGTATACTCCTAATAAGATTATTAGGGTGGAAACTTGTTGCATGGAGCAACGTGTTCCCCGCTGTAGGTTTACGGTAAAGCCGTGTATGTAATTTTGCATCTTTCACATATACTGTTAGGTCAAGAACATTTACTGATTTATCATTGATTGTACTCGTGAATTTTAGATTCAGATTATTCACCTGCAGTTTTTAATAAACTGCTTAGCTGATGCTACTGTGCCCTTCCATACGACGAACAAGTCGTCTATGAAACAGCTCCAGTGTAAGATATTATTATGTCACTCTTCATGGTACTGCTTCCGGACCACCTGCTCCTCCCACCAGCCCATATGAAGAATTCGCATAGCTGGGGGCGAAGCAGGTGCTCATCGCAGTGCCGCAGATTTGATGGAATAATTCTCCATTAAAGAGAAAGAAATTGTTTTTTAGACAGGTTTCAACCATGGAGACTAACATCTGTGTATGGGTCCTTATTGATATGGGTCTAGTTCCTAAGAAATGCCTTACTGCATTCAGACCATCTTCATGTCTAATGCTCGTGTAGAGTGTGGTAACATCTATAGTTACTAGTAGCATGTCTTGTTCCCACAGTAAATCATAAATACCTTTTAGGAAGTCTCCTGTGTCTTGTATGTAAGATGGCAACATTTTAACCAGAGGACAAAGAAAAGAATCAATAAACCTGGAGGTATTTTCCAAGGCACTACCTATGGCCGAAATAATAGGCCGACCTGGAGGATTAACAAGGTCTTTGTGTACCTTTGGTATTAGATAAAACACTGGTACTACAGGATTATTAATCTTGAGAAACAACAGCTCTTCATGCGTGATTAAACATTGATCATACCAATGCTGTAGTTGTGTATTGTATAGGCAGTGACTGACAGTCATGGTATCTGCAGATATTTTAACATAACTTCCCCGGTTATTCAATTGCTTATATGCTTCATCTAGGTACCTCTGCCTGTCCCACAGGACTACATTTCCGCCCTTATCCGCATTTCAAACTATACAATCACTATTGGATGACAATTTGTTAATAAGAGCCATACAATCTTTCTGCTGCTTTGACCACTCTTTATACGTTGCATTGGTGCATTTTTTAAGATTTTTTAAATCATTAACTAATAGATCATTAAAGACATCTATCAAGTCTCTTGCGGACAATGGAACAAATCTTGAGCTCGATCTAAAGCTCGTTGTCTCACTGTCTCCAATATCAATTGCCTGTTCTATCGCCAATTCATTAACTTGAGTTAATCTGGACTCCGCCTCTTCAGCTTCATTGATGTTAGTTACAGATTCTAATTGCCTCATCTCTAATAGAAGTTCCATGTCGCTTACTTGCAGATTCCTCAATTCATTCTGCATTCCAGGCATATTTCTTGCTGATGTTACTCTGGATTTACTAAGGTTCAACGCAAAGTGTTTTTTCAATTTAAGCATCCGTGTGTATTTGAAAGTATCTATTCTTGTTTTGACATATTTAAATTCCGATGTTGGGCAGTAGGAAAGTCCCAATTGTCAGATCTTTTTTTCATTTTCAGATAGTGGGATCGTTGTTAAATTGATGACTGATGCTTCATTCTCCATGCTTGCTTCATCATTTACTTCTTCTTGGTTTTGCCTTCTGAGTTCGCGTTGCTTTGCGCCTTTGCGCCTCTGTTTCCTTTGCCTCTTCCACTTGGGGGCCTGCATAGCTTGTCATGGCCCTGGGACAGAGGTTGAACCTCCGCTCTTCTTGTAAAAAACCAAATTCCTCCAATACTGAGGGTACTTTATTACTTTCGATCCCACTCGGGCCTTCATCAGCTGATGTTTCGATTTCATAGCTTTGTACGCTGCTCAAACCTGATTGCGCCTCTACTGTTATTTTTGGGCCTGCATTCATTCTCTGCCTTCTCATGTTCTCGAATTTTTTGGCAAACGTGTAGATTTGTCCTCGCTCGTAGTCACCCTTATCGCGCAAAAATTTCTGCGCTTTACGTTCTTTTATGGATGATTCCAACTTGCGCAGACGTTCAGTCATATCCTTCATAAATTTCACTATTGGTTCTTGATCTAATTCCTTGTCCAGCATCTCTGTTATTTGGCTGATTTCTTCCATTAATTTGGCACGGTCTATATCCGCATATTTGATTAATATTGCGAGCATTCTGCGAGAGGACTCTTGATTATTCTCCGCCCATTCGCGCAGCATATTTGGATTTGGGTCCTCATGTGTGGGAGCTACCAGGATTCTAAGTCCTCTAGGAATTCTTTTTACTTCTAAATATCGTTGCAGCGACTTAGCTTCCCACCATTTGGACAGTTCACTGCGTTTCAACTTTTCAAGGCGTTTAAGTCTAGCCATCACATCCGATACCTTTTCACTGCTGCTGGCACCTCCTCTGCCTTTTTTCGTAGCCATCTTAGTGTCATCAAAAATCGATAATGCTGCCTCCTACCTCTCTTTCATCTCTGCAGCCGACATTTCTAATCACCTGTGGATATTCCTCCACACGCCAAAAACCGTCAGCGTCCGCTATCTTCAACTGATGCGGAATCAATAATATCTTCGCTGACTTTCCCTCTTCCCTTCACGTTTAACGAGTGCCGCTCACCTGGGACTAACCGGCGTTCTCCGCGGGTCCTCCGACTCGTCGAGTACGCTGTTGTCGCAGGCTGGCTTGCTCACAATTCCACTGTTGTTAACTTCTTGCCACGTTCAGGAGGGGCGACGGCAAACAAATTTCTTCGAATTGCTTGTGTAGCAGCCGCCGCAAACTCCTAACCAGAGGGCGCGTCGTCACAGCAGACCACCCAAGCTCGGTCCGTATTTATAAAATTCACACTCCTCAGCAACCAAGGACTGACGACGCCGTGTTTTGACAAATATAAGGTTTTATTTGTTGGCTGATTGGACGCGTTTCGCCTGTACCAGCAGGCTTGCTCACCAACCAAGCTTTTGTCAAAATCAACCATTTTTAAATGCCGTGCATGTGACGTGTCACGTGTAGAACTACACACACAATACCATAAAAAACAGACTCGTAGTTTTTTAAAGAATTGCAGCAATGCTTGCAAGTGCATAGTTAAATTTCAGCCTTTGCTGCAGTTAATAAAACCAATTCCTTGAATCGTCAAAGAAATAAATTCTACCGCATTTTAAGACATTATCAGCATTCTCACTTTATTGTCGTAAAAACATTTCTAATGATACATTGAGTGCCACATGGCATAATTTTGCTCATTGCAGAGCCAAAATATATTAGGCATTAATTAACCCATTCAAGTTATGTACTTATCTGCAGTACATGTACCGTAATAATTATACATCAAACCATTATTACTCACATATTACCCCGCAATTCATTGCTCAATATTAACTACATCCCAATCGGGGATTTCAGTAACTTTTTCCAATAACGGTTTTTTATCAACAACTCTGCCCCAGTGGGCTTATCTCTTATTGGTTTCTACTCTATACAATAAGACGTATGCTCAATTCTGCCCAAGTGGGCTATTATGTCTTCATAAATTCTTACGATTCAGTTAATTAATTTCTGTATATATATATGTTCCACAGGTACGCTCCTTCCAATCTCCCTCGCCCAAGGTAGCTGGTGCGCCAAAGCCAGCGGAGCACACCGGACATTGAGCTTCTGTACACACCAAAATAAGCGCACACTCAGGGGACGAAATCACAGGCAGTTGTTTTTAATCCAGTTACGCGTGATTTCATCCCCTGAGTGTGCGCTTATTTTGGTGGGTACGGAATCTCGATGTCCGGTGTACTCCGCCAGCTTTGGTGCACCAGCTACCTTGGGCGAGGGGGAACAGAAGAAGCGTACCTGTGGAACAATTATTGGAGTTCTTCGAGGGCCGGCCATCGACATTTGAACCAGGAAGGGGGATTTTACAGAAGGAAACGAATACGAGCACGCACACCACCTCGCGATTGAAATGGGGGAGAACTGTGGAGAATTGTGGAATGCACTAAGGACCGCGCCCCAAAGGCAGGTAAATATGGTGTGTGAGTTGGTGGGGTAGGAGGAGGGATTGGGACGGGTTGGAGGACGTGTACGATCTCGCCTCTTATCCGCCGCTTCTGACCATGACTGATCTGCGTCTCTGGATGGTGGTTAAGGTTGCTACATGCTGCCACTTAATATCGTACCAGGCAGCTGTACCCCAGTAGAGTTAGAAGCCTAGAACTGTGAATAGTGTGCAAAGGTGATTGAAATATTTTTCGGAATATCTCCACAGACAACGGGAGTTACCTCACCTCTCCGAGTATATTCTATTTTCGAGTAATTCTCCGTAGTGGGTATTGATACATACCCGTAGCACTTTTCTGGGTTTTTTTTAGAAAGAAACGTGCTTATGACAAGCTGGCAGTGAATTTTGTCGAAGGCAGTAGTAACCCTCTAATTGGATAGAGGGGGGGAGAATCACAATTTTTTCAGCCTGCAGCGGATATCCACATTCCTTTTTTTTATTGAACATACATACCTTACCATCATAACAAGGATACTATGAATGATGAAACAGAAAGAAGGGCAATCCCCATAGCCTTTTTGCACGAGCACCGAACAAAGGACCGCAAATTAAATTAACAAGTGCAAAAGATAACACATTACATGACAAACTGAAGAGATTAGAAAAGTTTTAAAAATCCGAAAACTTCTAAATGGTGGAAAGCTATTTCCCTACAAGAATATGTGGATAAGGAAATGGTCCCACGAGGCCTACGAATATATACCACAACATCGTATGAATCCCCAAACCCCAAGATGCTGGAGGAATGGGCAGAGAACTCTGCTAAAAGCTCAAGACAGAGGCTAACCATTCTGGTTAAATACGCTTGGGAGGACAGGGAGTCGATCCTGCAGAATTGAAATCCCTAGAAGAAGAACTGAAAATACATAAGAAACAGGAAATCATCAAATATTCTTAGAAGAGTTAAAAACTAGACTCAAACTATTTGAGGATGATATTCAGGCACGCAAGCAGAGAAAACTACATAGGGACTGCACAGACTATGAAAGTGGCAGAATTCTCACATACAGTCATAAATATGATCATTTGTATGATAAACTTGCAGTGAGAAAACCTATTGGAAATACAACAGAAATGACCAGCGGTACAGAATCAATAACAAGCAGTGACACAGAGGGTGATCTGTCAAGCTCTATAATGAGTGCAACATAAAAGGGAGAACCATCAGTGAGACCTCCACCGACTTTTTTAGACGAGTATCGCCTACTGCGGACGGGGAGTCAAACACCGAGGACAGTACAACCCACGAGGAAAGGGACAAGGACAACGGGGCAGAGAAAGAGGAAGAAGTCAGGAAGACGCTGGCAAAGAAGAAAACAAAACCAACAGAGGGAACAGAAGAGGAAGAGGCAAGGGGCTTATGGGAAACAAGGCAACTGGCTCAAAAAAATAAATATAATGGATGACACAATGGTAAATAAAACCATCATTAATTTGTCTAATCGACCACTGTCTATGCTTGAGAAAAAGAACATTATGTCTAGGCCTTTCTTTTTGCCCATCACACCACTTCAATTATCCAGAAACTAGTATAGATATCTATAAATTTATCAGAAAATTAAAACTCCAAAAATGGCATAAATTGAGGAATAATAGATTACGGAATCCCAGTAGGATAGAGACTGTACCTACAACTAACTATGATACTGGTACTAGGGAAATTTCCCATCTAGTAGTAAGGGATGCAGATACTCTGCGGACTTTGCAAGAACTACTTACAGAAACTGATCTGGAATACAATCCAATAGAAAATTCCCTGGATACAATTACGGATAAACCAGCATTTACTAACTTCAAACCTAATTCAACTTTTTTTCCGAATATGTCTCATGATAACATTGATACTTTTCATGATACGGTAATTAATGATCTCATGAAATTTCTACAATAGAATAGGACAAAAAACCCACAACACAATCTTACAGCTGCACAGAGAGGAGTTATCAAATCATTAGCTGAAGATAAAAACATCGTAATATGCCCAGCAGACAAGGGCAGTAACATTGTGCTGTGGGACAGAAATTTATACATAAAAGAGGCTTAGAGACAATTGGAGGATACCAAATACTATGTACAAATCAACATGCATGAGTACAATGAAAGCATTTTTTGTATATGGGATATGCTGAATGGGTGGAAGGACAGTGGCATTGCACATTGGGAAGAATACTGCTATCTCAAACAAGATTACCCGAAATTACCTATTTTCTATCTCCTCCCCAAAATTCACAAAGACCCACCTACACCACCAGGGAGACCTATAGCTTCCTCAATAGGAAGTGTATCAGAAAAGATTTTGAAGTATGTTGATCACTTTCTTCGACAGTTCGTGATGGCTCTTCCATCATATATAAAAGATACTAAAGATTTCTTGAGAAAAACGAAGAGTATTGAATGGGAGAATTATTTTCTTCTCATCACAATGGATGTGAATTTATTGTACTCTATTATTGACCATACTTTGGGCTTAAAATCCTGTCAACATTTTCTTGAAAACAGGGAAATCTGTTACCTGGAACACACAAACATGTTGCTGGAAATGATGAAATTTTGTCTGTACAACAACATGTTTACAAACAATTTCTGGGGACAGCCATGGGAACATGTTTTGCCCCCAGTTTTGCGAACCTGTTCCTAGGAGCATGGGAGGAGGAAATTCAGAATGACCGGAGACTTCACTGCAGAGAGGGGAAGATAGTTACATGGCTCCGATATATAGACGATCTGTTCGTCATATGGAAAGTGAGCGAGCATAGTGCTGAAAGACTCATTGAAAACCTTAATAGGAATTAACATAATTTGACACTCACGTACATCATGAGTAGACATTCTATTGACTTCTTGGATGTCCAACTGGAGAAAGAGACAGGTCCACACAAAACTACATCGCAAAGCTACGGCAGGTAACGGTCTTCTCCATGCTCTCAGCAGTCACCCAGACACTGTAAAATGGAGTATTCCCTATAGCGAACTGCTGAGAGCAAAGAGAAACTGCAGTACACAGGAATACTTCCTGGCTGAACAAGCCAAGATGGTTGAAAGGTTTAGATAACGTGGCTATCCTAAGTGGGTCCTGGATAAAGCCATGGACAAAGTCAGTGGGATAACTAGAGACTAAACACTGAAAGAAATACAAGAGACAACAGAGGGAGAGAATCCACCTAGAGTTATACTCACATACAACATTGAATCACAAAAAATCTCAAAAATTGTGACAAAATTGGAACATCCTAGCGAGCAATCCTATTATAGGACGCAGTTTATCTAAACGTCCTATGGTTACATACAGGAAAGGGAGAAGCCTCAAAGATATTTTAGTGAAAGGTGACATTACGAATAAACAGCTAGGTATTCAACACACCTACAGGGGTTTTTTCCTTGTGGACATTGCAAGGCTTGCCGTAGCAGTTTTACAAAGAAAACCTATGACACTCCCCGGAATGTAAAAACTATCAACCAATTTTTGACATGTAGCTCTACCTTTGTTATCTATGTGTTAGAATGCCCATGCAACCTGCGTTACATGAGGAGCACCACATTGACAGCTAAAAAAAGAGTGCTTGAACACATGAGGGCAATTAATAACAAAGATCCACCCTATCCAGTGGCTAGACATTTTGCGGAATATCATTTGTCCAATAGCTCTCTGTTAAGATACTTTGCGATTGAATAACTACAACAGAACTCTAGGGGTGGCAACAGGGTCCTTCATCTGAGACAGAGGGAGTCATGGCATATTCTAGACCTCCAGACCAATACCCCGGGTGGTCACAACCTAGATGAGGAGATAGGAATTTACCTACATGAGAACTAACCCCGAGGGAGTCGTTGCGGTAGTTTGTGCAGAGGTCTTTCTGTCCATAAGAGTATGTGAAACCAATAACCACGATTTCTGAAAAAGTTAGTGACTTAACTGAAAATGTATGTTCATATTGATGTATGTAATTTGATGATTTCAACCAGATAGTAATTAATATTTTATATTTTCTTTTGCACTACAGAAGGAAAGGAAGGGCCTACTCTTGGATGGAGATATCGACAGGGGTCCCTACCCTTTTCTTCAACACCATGTCATCGTGGTGAAGGGCACTTTGCAGATAGGAATCTTTTTGGATTAATCTTTATAACTTTGGGCTAACACATTGTCTTGGGTTAAATTGTCACATAATAGTTTTGGAACATACATATAAAAAAGTGTGGAAACTCAGGCTGACTAGGACGGATCGCAAATACAAAGTATGTTGAGCATAGAAGAACACACTATGCTGGAAACTGTCTTGACCTGTATATACAGATTATAACGGTACATAGGGCCATTAGTAAGGCAAATCTAGACCTATATATGGGGCACAGAATTATGAACACTTTGTCTCACAATGGCTGCACTATAATAATCAATTGCAATTATATTTGATTGTGCAATGATTATGCACTAGGCAGATACCTTGAGTAGATGATAATTTGTTCTGCACTGCACAACACTGGTATTTATCAGTTTGGTGTTTGCAATCCTTATAATTAGATTTTTGCAATCCCAAAAGGGACGCCATGATTACGTTTTGAAACAATAACCATGTGTTTCTTGGTCCTTTGTTTATTTTGTACTGTATAAATTTGCAGAATTATTACAATGGACATTTTTTTTTCCCTCTTTTTATTTAATGAAAGTACAAAAATCAATACAAAAATAAAGAGCCATTTCAAACAAGCCCCTCCCTCCTACCCTCCCTCCACCCCCCCACCTCTGAGGCTAAAATATCAGATTTGGCTCGTGGTGACAAGTGACCTAATACAAATATGCAATTTCCAGTGTTGTGAAAATCGATAAAATAGTGAATAAAGAGAAAGAGAAAAGGATAAAAGTTACATTGTACAAACAGATACTCTCGTAGCAATGACGATACGTTGTAGTTTATACAGTTAACCCCTGTATGGCACAAACAGTGTTAATAAAATGGTGACTCTGTTGTAAGTACCCTAAGATTCACCTGAAATAAACTTTCCTGGACTTGGGAATCGCCTATAATTCTAAATTCATGGGATTAATAGATCCTCCCGGGAATGGAAAGCATGGATTATTACTTACAATTTCAGAGACCCCGTTGTGTGTATCTATCCAAGCCAAACAGTTAAAGGTTCCCAGATAGCAACACCCTTCTTTTTTCCCCGGCTTCCCTTTCTAGAAAATATGGCCTTTTCCATATGGCAAGTAGAAATCAATCGAGCTAGCCAATGAGAAAATAATGGAGGATTTGGGTCTATCCAAGATGAGGCTATACAGAGACGTAATATGGTCATAGCCACAAAAATAAGTGCACCTCCATTCGTTCTACTGATCTTGTCTTGCATACCTAATAAAACAATCGTGGGAGTTAGCTGGATTTCCTGAGAAAAACTTTAATAAAGAAGTCTTGTGTCTGGCCCAGCAGAAGTGTAAGTTGGGGACAAGTAGCAAACATATGTATTGAGTCTGCACTAAACTCTGAGCATCTAGGACAGAGCGTTCCTGCCCCCGTTCCCCATTTAGCGACTCTGCTAGGCGTGATATATAAAAAGAATGCAGTCTTATAAAATTGTGCCTGTAACTTAGCAGATAGTAAATCGCTCCTAGCGGATTGCACGGCCTGGTTAAAGATGTTCCCAGAAATATTCAATTTTGCTTGCCATTTATTGGCAATAACGAACATATCATCAGGCATTAAACTAATTAATATAGCATAAATGTATCCAATCCTGGGTAGGGTGGTATTCCTTAGTTTGTCGATAAGATCTACCTTAGAAAAGCCAGCAGTCCCCCGGTCTTACGGGTCAGGAAGTCTCTTATAGACATATATTTAAAAACTCCTGTTCCCCCAGATGATATTCAGTTTTAAGTTCACAGAATGATTTGATACCATCGGTAGTTATCAGGTCTCCCATTTTTAGGATTCCTGCTCGGTACCATTCATGAAGGTAAGAAGCCCCAAAATTGCTGGTAGATTAGGATTATTATTAAAAGGAGAATAATAATTCAGACTGCCGAGCCCCTAGAGTTTTACGGATGTTGGAAAAACTTTATTGGTGCTCATTAAGGTCTTAAATCTTACCCGTTTATAATATCCGAAAGAGAGCTGCCGCCAGAGACATCCGCGGGTCTCTTCCCCCAAAAGCAATTGATATGGAGACGGGAGGCCTGTATTTGGAATATTTGAGTGTTCTTGAAGCAGCTCCGCGCTATATTGCATGACCGAGGCCCAATAATAAAATCTTAAATTAGGAAGCGCCCAACCGCCCCTCTCCCGAGGGAGGGAGAGCAGTTTGAAAGCTCGCCTTGGTCGAGAATAAGCCCAGATAAATTGGGAAAAAATCTGGTCGAATCTCTGCAGCATTACTCTCTATACAATCTCTAAAGGGATAGCCCTAAAGAAGTATAGCAGTTTAGGGAAGTAGGCCATTTTAATAACATTGCATCTCCCCACTATGGTAAGATGTAGGTTATTTAACCGTTTAAGCGCCCGTTTAGTCTCTGTCGCCAGCGGGATCAGGTTTCCCCTACTATCAGGTCGGTGTTAGCAGCTAAAGTGACCCCCAGGTATTTCGCGGTCTGAACCACCCGACCATCTACCCAGTCAATTTGGTTGTTAATGATAATCTGGGTTTTGCTTTGATTGAGGGCGTACCCCGAGATTTTCCCAAACTTTTTGGCCTCTTGCTCTAGAGCATTAATAGCGCTTAGAGGATCAGGGGTCACAACCGCCAGGTCGTCGGCATAAGCCATGATTTTAGTATCTAGCCCAAGTCTGCTCACCGCTTGAATAGATTGATTTTTTTCTATTGCCTTTATAAAAGGATCTATATAAAGAGCGAAGAGCAGAGGTGAACACGGACAGCCTTGACGGGTCCCCGTGAGATTTTAATCTGCTCCGTCAAGTTCCCATTAATTGATATATTAGCTGTGGGATTGCTATAGAGAGCTTGTATGGCTTGAATTGCCTTAGGCCCAAAGCACATTTTTCTCATGACAACCCAGAGAAATGACCAGGAGACCCGATCAAACGCTTTTTCTGCGTCAAGTAAGATTAATGAGATCGGGTCTCCTGAAACCTGAGCTGCATCAAGCAGGGTGATGGCCCTGCGGATATGTTCCGTCGTGCCTTTTTTAGGGATAAACCCGTGTTGCCACTGTGATACCAGGGACTCTACTCTTAGAGATAGTCTCGTTGCGAATGTTTTTGCATATATTTTAGAATCACAGTTGATTAAGGTTATAGGTAGGTACGATCCCATTTCAAGTGGAGGTTTATCTTTTTTTGGGAATATTACTATCTTGGCATTGGACCAGGAATCTGGTGGGAGTGCACCGTTAAAGATAGAAGCTACCAGTAGAGTAAAAAGGGTATTTATCTGAGGGGCGAATATTTTGTAAAACTCAACCGGGATATGATCGGCACCGGCCGCTTTCCCATTCGGAAGGCTTGCCAGGGCTTTAGCTATCTCGTCCCATCCGGGAGATTCCTCAAGTTGGTCATGGTCTTCTACACTAAGCGCCGCTAGATTAATTTGGTCCAGATATTCTAAAGTTTCATCCTCTCTCGGTTTTAAGGGCCCTGCGTTGTCTTCAGAGTAGAGATTCTGGTAAAACTCACAGAATGCCTTACGAATCTTGATTACATCCTTCGTGATCTCACCAGAGCTGAGTTGGATTGATAGAATTTCACTGGCAGACAACTGTTGCCTGATTCTGAGGGCAAGTTGATGGCCAATGTTATCGCCACATTCGTATATTTTTTCTCTAGCAGAAGCCCATTTCATGGCGGTTTTCTCAGCAAATATGGACCCTATTTCTGCCTTACTGGATATTACTTCTAATTGTGCAGCTTCAATTTCGACACCCGATTTGACTGCCAAGATTAATTTTTCCTCTGCCTTCTTCATCTTATCTTGAGACCTCACAAGCTGTTCTTTCACTTTTTTGTTCTTCCTTATAGAGTACCGCAGGGTTTCCCCACGGATACCCACCTTCATTGCATCCCACACGGTTCTCACTGCTGCAGACCCTATATTAATTTCCAAAAACTCTTTGATCCACCCCTGCATATGTAGTCGATATCCTTCATCATAAAGTAAGGCTTTTTCGAAACTCCAGTTCGAGGTTTCCCTCCTAAGACCCAGCCCGCTAATGTTTAAAATGAGGGGATTATGGTCTGACATAAAACGTGGGGCGATCTCTATAGAGCAGCTTTGGAGTAGTGAAGAGGAAACAAGAAAGTAATCTAATCTAGCAAGGGAGAGGTGCGGGGCTGAGTAGTATGTATAGCCCAGATGAGTTGGTTTTACAGTGGCCCAGACGTCACTGAGCCCATGAGTTTGTATTAAATTGAGTAGGGCCTGATGGACTTTGGGCTTCCTACCTGTATAGGGCCAGTGATCACTTGCTTTCCAATTACTAGGGAGATTAATGTTTAGGTCCCCGGATATTACCAATGGTAGAGGCCAGTGGGCAAGTTCTCCCGAGATCCAATTAATAACCCCGGGATCATCAATATTACTCCCGTATATAGAGCATAGTGTAAAAGCCAAGTTAGAGGGGAGATGGCATTCTGCAATAACCTACCTACCGAGAGGATCGGATTTCACCCTGCTTGAGATCAATGGGTGTCTATTTTGAACCAGAACACCTACCCCTCTTGTCTTTGCCCCCTGTGTGGTTCCTCCAATAACCCTATATCCCAAAGAGTTCAATAAGTGCTTCTGGGATCCCTCCACATGTGTTTCCTGAAGGTTAATTACTTCAGCTCCCAATAAACGTAGACCCTGAGCTACCTTCTGTCTTTTCATGGCATCATTCCAACCGCAAACGTTAACAGACACAATTTTTAAGGAACATTGATTATTCATATTGATTAACTTTGTTGCTTTTTTTTTCCTGAGTATACATCTTGGGCCATCATATATTTTATGTATCCCATAGCATCCTGATCTTTACTAGTTTGTGCATTTTTTATTTTCCTATTTTCTTTTTCTTTACTTTGTTTTTCCCCCTTCTTTTTCTGTATTTTAGTATCACCAGACAGTGCCAAACTTTCAAATATCGTGAAACCCACCACCACCTTATCGAGACCCCCCCACTCCCCTCCATCCCTACCTCCCCCATAAATAGAGCAATCAGGGAAACCCTGAATGATGGTTGTCAGTAAGAGCTCC
This sequence comes from Calotriton arnoldi, assembly GCA_963921515.1. NCBI lineage: Eukaryota > Metazoa > Chordata > Amphibia > Caudata > Salamandridae > Calotriton > Calotriton arnoldi. Next base: position 857,798 of record CAWUFW010008454.1, on the reverse strand, counting down.
TTGCCGCTAGGCCGCGCCTTATGTTTAACAGGAGAGATTATCGGCCTAGACTATTGTATTATATATGTTTGAACCCAAAGGGGGAGAGTATCAAAGTACCCTGAAGTATATATCTTATAAATAACTTCCCCATGGATCAGGTATAATAAAGAAAAGATATTCCATTAAACTGCAGCTACTTCCCTAACTTATCATACAGCACTTATACTGATAGATTTCCTCTAGCCTTTACTTGCTACTTTTTTTGCCTAACCTCCCCCAAGTATTCCCCTGCCTTGACCTCAGACATGAAAATCCGAGTGGACCCATTCAGAATAACTTTCAGTCTGGCAGGATTCATTAAAAACACTTGCGCGCCTAACTGTTGAAATGGGGTGATTAATTGGCGCAGATGCCATCTGCGCTCTACCGTTGTGTGGCAAAAGTCAGGTTTGGCGAAGAACATCACACCATTAGCCCCCTTTAATGAATTCGGACGGGCCTAATCATACACAAATTGTCTGAGGAGGAAGTTCCCAAAGAACACTAAAAAAGCCCTAGGCTTTTCACCGGAAGAGCTGCTGCCACTTCGACTTTGTTTTAGATTGAAGGGGAAACGATGCGCTCGTTGGACTTCGTAGTCCCAGTTCCAATTCGCTTGGGCCGGGAAAGTTTCACGTAGGAGCTTTACGATATATCGCCTTGGGTCGTCTCCCTCGACTCCTTCCGGAATGCCTAGTAGGCGGAGATTGTTCCTACGCTGCCGATTTTCTTGCTCTTCCATTTTCATCCTAACATCCGCCAAACATGCGTCATGAGCTGACCCCTGGTTTTTTAAAGTGGTTACTTCCGTTTCTAAGCTCTCTGTGCGGCCTTCAACCATGCTGACCCGGTCGCTGATGTCAGTACATATTTTATTTAGCTTTCGCAAGCCCCCTTGTAGTTTTTTGGCTGCCCCCTTAGCGGCTCGATTATCGGAGCAAACCTCTTCTTGAAATTCTTTAATAGAAGCCAAGATTGAGGATAAGGAGGGTTCTGCCATAGTTTCTGTTGCTGATTTGGTGTTTTCCCAGATAGAAGTCTGTTCAGCTTCTTCGCATGGGGGATAGGACATTTGCGAGTCTGAGTAGTTCCATTTAAGTTGGCTTCGTCTCTTAGGGGGGTTTCTGTTTTTCTGCTGGCGTTGCACCGTCCCTGTATTTTTAGAAAGATCGATGCTAATGTCTTCGCTAGAGCTAGTTTGGTCTCCATCAGAAGTTGTCAGAGAGTCATCTGAGACCGAATAGAAATGTTCGCCATTGATCTCTGGGGTCCAGGGGGCTCTGAGGCCAGGATTAGGTTCTACTCTAAGAATGTAGTCCGTAATACCTGTTACTAGGCATTTTGACCCAGTCTCGATTTCGACCAGCTGCTTGGTGAAACTTGAGGCGAAGGAGGTAGAAAAGGCAGGTTCCGGAAGAGACATTAATCCTGAATCTGAGTCTGGTGTGGGTCTGGCTGCATCTTCAGATGGAGGAGTAATAGTAGACAGGTTAATAGATAGATTTGCTGAAGCCACCAGTCCCTCTGTGCTACTTTGATCTTCCGGGTGCTCGCTGAGAGGTTGAGATGCCTCCTTTAATACAAGTGTACCGCTTTCTTGTGACCCAGCCAACGTTGGTTCAGGGTTCAGACTCCCCTGTGCAGCTGTGAGCAGGTGATCTAATTCAGGTGCTACAGGGGGTGTAGAGCTTGGAGCACCATCCAAAGCAGTGTCTAAATTAGGTGGTAATGCCTTGGGTCCAGTGAGCATCTCAACGATAGTTGGTTGAGAGCCCTCTTTAGCTCTCCCAGCACCCCCGCCGCCCCCGAGTTTCCCCATGGCCCTTTTAAAGCAACTAGCTTTTCGTTTACCTTTGAGTGAATTGTCCGGCGCTGCTACTTCCCCAGGAGCAGTGTTGGTTTGCGCAGGCTGGGCCACCTTCAACTTGTTGCTTTTCGCGGTTTTGGCGCTTCTAGACGACATCTTTAAGCTCCGTTGCCGTCTTCGTGCTGATAGTAGTAATCCCGGAGCGAGCGCAAGCACAAGAGAAACAAAGTAGCACAGTATCAAGTGACAAAGGAGAAAGTGTAGCGCTCTTCCAAAAGCGGCGAGTTTCCAGCAAAGGAAAATAACTTTAGCGTTTCCACGGGCTTGAGAACAGAGCCGATTCACTCGCGTCCTGCTCCCTCTAGGATTCAGCATCGTAGGTCAGTCCGCATAGCCAATGGTCGAAATGCACGGCGTGCGCGGCTGAGTGACGTGGATTCACGCTGACACCATCTTGCCCGCAACAACAACAATGGACATTTGTAATGAATATGCACTAGGCAGATATTTTTATTACAGTGTATTTCCTCAAAATGCATTTTGCAATGTATATCTTTGGCAACCATTAGCCTTTTTGCTGCTACTCTAACAAACAGTATTTTACCATTTCAAAATGGATGCCATGACTGTGTTTCGGAACAACAATCTTTTGTTTCTTGGTCCTTTGTTTATGTTGACACTTTGTATGAAGTATGTGATCCACCCTGCTTCCGGTGTGTGATCAAGACTGCTTTGCAGTCGAAACGCGTAACTGGATTAAGAACAACTGCCTGTGATTTCTTCCCCTGAGTGTGCGCTTATTTTGCTGTGTACGGAATATATATATATATATATATTCACTGAAAAAACCATAGGTTTCAGGGACAGTTATAGTTAGTTGGACATTGCACTCGTACAAAACCCGTGAAATTCCCCCGTTATAGTTAGTTCAGCTAACTATAACTCGCGCCACCGCAATGCACTGCTGATGACGTCACATATTACATCACTCATGACATGGTCAGTGACATCACTGATGACATCACTGATGACATCTCAAATGACATCACTGATGACATCATCCAGTGACTGTGTGTTTCTGTAAAGTTTAAATATTTTTAATATATATAGGGAAAGGCGTATTGAAGAATGAGTGGGTGTATAAGTGTGTGTATGGATGATTTAGTAGGTGCGTGACTAATTCTATAAGTGAGTGATTAAACGTATCTTACTGAATGCATGGGTTAGTGACTAAACTGGGTTAATGTCTGTATCTGTCTGTTGCTGTGTAAGTGGCTGCATGGGTTTGTGAATAGCTACATGAGTGTCTATAAGAGTTATTGATTTGTTGTCTGAGTATCTGTATGGGTGCCTGAGTGTTTGTGTGGATGGGGTGTGTGCGACTGTGCATAGATGTGTGAGTGGGTGATTCACTGGGTGGATGGTTTCAAGAGTGCATCTGTGATAGACTGTATGGGTGGGTAAGTGTGTGTAAGAGTGTGTTAGTGAGTGAATGTATGTCCCAGTGGTACATGTGTGAGTAACTACATATGTGAAAGGCAGTATATATGTGTATTGGAGTATATAAATAGCTATAAGCTGAGAGTGAGTGATTGTGATAGTGGCTGTATGGATGAGTGTGTGCTTGTATCAGTGATTGTATAAGAGCGTAACAATGTGCTAGTATTTGTATGATTAAGTGAGCTGGTGTGTGTATAACTGTATAGGTGAGTAAATGGCAGTGTGTTTAATTATTTGCATGACTGACTAGGTGTGTGAGTACCTCTATGGATGAGTGGCGGTGTTTGAGTGTCTATATAGGAGTAAGAGTGCATATGATTGTCCTGTACTGAGTGACCATAAGTATGAGTGACTGTACGGGTGAGTGAGTGGATGTGTGTGTGTAGACCTAAGAATCAGTTAGTGGGTATGTAGTTATTGGTGTTGGAGTGTCTATGGTTTTGCGAATGGCAGTCTGTAATTTAGATTGGGTGTATCAAAGGTTATATTAGGGTGTGAGGAGGTGCATCAGATTATCACGTGGATGATGTCATCAGTGATGTCATTTGAGATGTCATCAGTGATGTCATCAGTGATGTCACTGACCATGTCATGAGTGATGTAATATGTGACGTCATCAGCAGTGCATTGTGGGGCGCGAGTTATAGTTAGCTGAACTAACTATAACGGGGGAATTTCACGGGTTTTGTACGAGTGCAATGTCCAACTAACTATAACTGTCCCTAAAACCTATGGTTTTTTCAGTGAATTTCAAAGGTTTTTTAAATGCTAATTTCTAACTATAACTTATCTGAAACCTATGGTTTTTTCAGTGAATTTCAAAGGTTTTTTAAATGCTAATTCCTAACTATAACATGTCTGAAACCTACGGTTTTTTCAGTGAATTTCAAAGGTTTTGTAAATGACAATTTTTAAATGTATTAATTGTTATATTAATTTTTTTCATACTGATTTATTACATTTTTAGATTTTTTTTTACATATTTTATTTTTTAAATTACATTGTAATTACATTATACATTACATTACAAAAAATACTTTCTCAGAATGAATTACTTTTAAATACTTTGCACATAGGCAATAGACTTTTAAGTACAGTAGTTACAGTTGTTGCAATGGGCACCACATTTTCAAACACAATGCAACATTCAGCTCAATGTGAATTTCTAGTTAAATGCAATTAGTTACTTTATGGATTACTTTTCTAACCACAGGACTGGATCCTAGATTCAGTCCTGGTACATCTCCTGTAAACAGTTGAGTAAAAGCGTTTTGGTTACAGTCGTGATTTTTAAGGAATATTATTGTATTTTAAAAGTTGACACTTAGAAACTTTTTCTCATAGAATCACCAATGTTATCCTATGGCAGGAAATTCACTTAGCAGGTAAAAACTGTTATCGTTACTTTTTCTTACTCAGTGTTGGATCCTGGATCCAGCACTGGTGCATCTCCTGTAAACAGTTGAAAGAATGCGTTTAAGTCATACAGGCGATTTTTAAGGAATATTTGTAGTTTGTGAAAATCGACACTTTGAAACTTTTCTGCTGAAAACCAGACAATGGATTCCTATGGAAGAAAATATAAGTTACTGGTAAGTACGGTTAAAATTACTTTTCAGGACCAGTACTGGGCTGAAAGATGCAGCACTGAGGTCTCTCCTGATAACAGGTGAGTAAATCGAAATTCGTATTTCGGCTGATTTTAGAGGAATATTTGTATGTTTCAAAAATCAACACTTAGAAACTTTTTCAGCAAAAAGCAGGCAATGATATCCTACGGAAGGAAATTCAAGTTACTGGTAAGTACGGTTAAAATTACTTTTGAGGATCAGTACTGGGCTGAAAGATGCAGCACTGAGGTCTCTCCTGATAACAGGTGAGTAAATCGGAATTCGTATTTCGGCTGATTTTAGAGGAATATTTTAAAGTTCCAAAACTCCACACTTAGAAGAATTTCCAAGTGAAACCAGTCAATGTTAGCCTATGGAAGGAAATTCAAGTTACTGGTAAGTACGGTTAAAATTACTTTTCAGGACCAGTACTGGGCTGAAAGATACAGCACTGAGGTCTCCCCTTATAACAGGTGAGTAAATCGGAATTCGTATTTCGGCTGATTTTAGAGGAATATTTGTATGTTTCAAAAATCAACACTTAGAAACTTTTTCAGCAAAAAGCAGGCAATGATATCCTATGGAAGGAAATTCAAGTTACTGGTAAGTACGGTTAAAATTACTTTTGAGGATCAGTACTGGGCTGAAAGATGCAGCACTGAGGTCTCTCCTGATAACAGGTGAGTAAATCGGAATTCGTATTTCGGCTGATTTTAGAGGAATATTTTAAAGTTCCAAAACTCCACACTTAGAAGAATTTCCAAGTGAAACCAGTCAATGTTAGCCTATGGAAGGAAATTCAAGTTACTGGTAAGTACGGTTAAAATTACTTTTCAGGATTAGTACTGGGCTGAAAGATGCAGCACTGAGGTCTCTCCTGATAACAGGTGAGTAAATCAGAATTCGTATTTCGGCTGATTTTAGAGGAATATTTGCACAATGGTGAAGGGAGGGGCGGGGCCTGAGGTGACATCTGTGCAAACGCGCCCCGTGGCGCGTTTTAAGTTGGGGGATTAAGTCCCCTTGAATCATGAGGGTCCCTACGGGCCAACTAGCCCACCAGGAACCTCCAGTATACGCCAGGGGCTGCGTTGCAGAGACATGTACAGAGGCCACACCCTTTTTACACCTCTCTGCAACGCAGCTCTGTGGCGCTTTCTGGACGTACCTGTTGGGCTAGTTGGCCCCCAGGGACCCTCAGGATTGAAGGGGATTTAATTCCCCATCTTAAAACGCGCCACGGGGCCTGTTTGCACACATGTCACCTGAAGCCCCGCCCCTCCCTTCACCACTGTGCAAACGCGCCCCGTGGCGCGTTTTAAGTCAGGGGATTAACTCCCCTTGAATCCTGAGGGTCCCTGGGGTGCAACTAGCCCACCATATACCTCCAAAGCGCCACAGAGCTGCGTTGCAGAGAGGTGTAAAAAGGGTCATGGCCTCTGTACACCTCTCTGCAAGGCAGCCCCTGGCGCATACTGGAGGTTCCTGGTGGGCTAGTTGGCCCCCAGGGACCCCCAGTATTCAAGGGGAATTCGCTCCTCTGCAAACGCGCCAGGGGCGCGTTTGCAGAGTGATGAAGGAAGGGGCGGGGCCTGCGGGCCCGATCGTTTTTTTTTATTTTTTATTTATTTTTCCCTCTGAAGGGGAGCTGTGTGGCCCCCTTCCTTTTTCCTATTTTTAGGCCCTGGGGACCCCATCCCCCAGGGCCTTACTCCCTTTTTTTTAATTAAAATAAAAAAAAAAAACAGGAAGGGGGCCGCGTGGCCCCCTTCCCTGGGCCTGTATTGGCCCCGGGGACCCCATCCCCAGGGCATGGCCTCTTTTTCTTTATTTGGAGGGGGGCTGCGTGGCCCCCTCCTCAGGCCATTTAAGGCCCCGGGGACCCCATCCCTCGGGGCCGGCCTTGCACTTTTTTTTTTTTTTAACTTTTTTTTACCTTTGGGGAGGGGGCTGCGTGGCCCCCTCCGTGGCACTTATGGCCCCGGGGACCCCATCCCCCGGGGCCTGGCCTCTCGTTGGGGACTGTGGGGGGTCCCCAAACCCCCACAGTCCCGCCGGCTCCCCGTGTCCTACGGGAGCCGGCATTGCTTTACACATGGGGAGCAGCTAACATGCTGCTCCCCATGTGGAAAGCAATCAGCTTTGGATATTGGAAGAGAGAGCAGGTTTCCTGCTCTCTCTTCCAATATCCAAAGCAGTTTGCAATGACAGGACGGGAGCCGCGAGGCTCCCGTCCTGTCATTGCAAACAGCAGTGTCCCGGGGGTAGGCACCCCGGGACACTGCAGGAGCCGGCCCTGGGGGTGGCGGTCCCCAGGGCCACCACAGGCTCCAGGAGGGGGCCGCGCGGCCCCCCTCCTTACATTTTGAAAGCCCCGGGAGGTGGTGGTCCCCGGGGCTTGGGGGTCCAAAACGGACCCCTATTGTAATTGTTCTTAGTGCCCCGGGGAGGTGGTGGTCCCGGGGCGTGTGGGGGGCTGGAGCCCCCCACACAGGTTTTTCAAAAATAAAAAAGAAGCCCCGGGGAGGTGGCGGTCCTCGGGGCTGCGGGAGGGCTCAGAGCCCTCCCGCACCATTATACATAAAGCCCCGGGGGGTGGTGGTCCCCAGGGCTTGGGGGGCCCTTAGAGGCCCCCACACATAAAATTAACCCCCCCCCAGCATGCCCCCGGGACTTGGCCCACCCGGGGGCCAATTAACATCAAAGCGCAAGAGACCGCGCTTCGATTTTTTTTTTTTTCGGCAGAATTCGCGCACCCTGAGCGCATCCTGCCGATTTAAAAAAAAAAAAAAAAAAATTTTGCCCAGGGGGTCCTTGTGGGACCCCCTGAGCAGACCTAGGGGGTCAGGGTGTTTCTACCCTGCCCCCTTTGTGCGCTTTGCGCACTTGTTTCTGTCCCTCGGTTCTACCGAGGGACAAATGGCTGCCAACACTTCCTGATTTGGAGTGTTGACAGCCAATTAGCATGCAGCTCGTGATCGGGAGGGTGCGCGAATCCGACGCGGCCATAGATATATCTATCTTTTTACTTTTGATTTTCTCAGCAACTACTGAACGGATTTACACCATTTAACAAAAAGGGGTCTTTCTGAACCAAGAACTACCTCTTTGCCAAATTTGGTGTAATTCCGTTCAGCAGTTCGGGCTGTAGCCGTGTCTAAAGTTTCCTATGGAAAATTGCATGGGGAAAACGCGTTTTGGGACCCCCCTTTTTTCTCGGCCCCCGCTTGACAAATCCCCCCGAGACTTTCAGGGTAGGAGCGGACCGGAGCGCCCCACAAAGTTTGAACATTTTGCGAAGATACGTCAACCGGCAAGAGAGTTATTTCAAATAGAATGTCGCGGATTTCCTATGGATAATAGGTTGTAACTATAACTATCTACTGGCGACCGCCAGTAGATAATATATATATATATATATATATATATATATATATATATATATATATATATATATATATATATATATATATATATAATATAAACTCAAGCACACATATATATATATGTATATGATTATATATCTATATATAGTAATAAGTATTAGTGAAATTTATTTATTTAACATTATATTAACTTTATATATTTAAATGTTTAACATTTATTACTTTAAAATCCGTTTGTATTCAAAAATTGACGATTTTGTATATTTTTGCATATTGATATTAGTGTCAGTGATATTTTTTTCCTGATATTTTTGTACTTAGCATTATAAGTATAGAGGCACAACATTTTGGCAAAAAATATTTTGATTAGCAGAGGGTTCTCTTTCTTGATAACCAGTGCACTCTTAGGGGCATATTCTCAAGGACACATCGCCTAGTTAGCGGCACTTTATCGCAGCCAAAGTGGCGATAAATTTATCGCACCATTCACAAGCTGGTGTTAACAGCCCATAACACCATTTTACCTGCGATAGCAGCCGCAAAAAACATCGCCACAGATGACCCCCGCAACTATCGCTAATGAGATGCAGAGTAGGCGTACCCGTGCAAAAAGCCGCAAAAACACCACTCCGCAACATTCTCAACGACCAGCCAGATCGACGATAAGACCACAAAACAGGCGATAAGGCCCATTAGCAGCAGGAAACTAACACCTGCTCTGACCTGGTGCAAACACGGACCACAGCCTGCACCACAAAATGGAGCCCAGCCCAGAGCCTCACCTGAAGGGCAACAGATGCCATGGAGCCACTGATCATGCAGCTCGGAGCCGCAACAGGGCCACAACACCCACCGCCATCACCCCAGGACCCCCCCGGGCCCCCCCACGGCCAAAGACATGCCACATCAACTACACGGAATCATGTACCAAATAATCCGCCTGATGTCGCACAATCACATTTGGTGACATGCATGTGTCATCACAAAAATGAGCAGCACACATCCACCTTCGATGTAACAAATGAAAATTTATTCAAAGAAACACAGAACAGAAATGAAGACACATGGCGGCTCCCCTCGGGACAATCCGTAGGTCACAGCCTGCAAGACAAAAATCATGATGAGAAGGTGTGTTTTGCGCACATCAAAGGACAGAGAGAGAGCGAAGGAGAGAGAGAGAGAGAGAAAGAGAGGGAGCGAGAGAAAGACGGACAGAGAGAGGGAGCGAGAGAAAGACGGACAGAGAGGGGGAGTGAGAGAAAGACGGACAGAGAGGGGGAGCGAGAGAAAGACGGACAGAGAGGGGGAGCGAGAGAAAGATGGACAGAGAGGGGGAGTGAGAGAAAGACGGACAGAGAGGGGGAGCGAGAGAAAGACGGACAGAGAGGGGGAGCGAGAGAAAGACGGACAGAGAGGGGGAGCGAGACACAGATAACAGAAGAGATGGACAGGGAGAGAGAGTGCCCACAATGCGCACCCAGGCCACACTGCCCACCTGCTGCCACAGATTTGTCTCCAACCACATGCCTGTATGTAGTGCAGTTCACGAGGTCACACATCTGAAACAGATCCGTCATCCGAAACAAAGCCTAGAGACATGAATGGCAAAGTACATACAATTGCACAAGACATCATCACCTGTCCTCCCCTGCACACCCAGGCAGATGTACCCCAGCCCCTCCCACCGCCCAGTGGTGCATGCCCGCCCCTGCGCACCCAGGCCTCACTGCTCACCTTCTGCCCTTGGCGTGTAGTAATGATGGCCCACCACGTGCTGCTGCAAGCCACATGCCTGGGGCCCGCGGACATGGCCCCCTCCACATCATGCAGCCCCGCTCCGCAGGCCACCAGGTCTCACATATGATTCTGGGTCTTGATTTCGCCATGGCAGAGGACATACCAGTGCACCCGGCTTCATCGCAGGCTGCACACCCGCTCAGCCCTTGAGGTGCCACTAACTCTGTGATCCGGGATGCAACGCCACTTGGCGGTAGGCCCGTGCTGCCCACTGGCTCTGGCCTACACTGCGGTCCAGCAGGGCACACAAATCCTGAGCAGTCCGGACTGCTGGAACGGGGCATCATCGCAGGCTGCACACCCGCCCTGCACTTAAGGTGCCCCTACCTCAGTGCACCCAAAGTCACCGTCCCGTGGCGGTGTGCCTGTGCCGGCCGCAATGTATCCGGTGCCACCAAGTCTGTGTCCCAAAGTCATGGACCCTGTATGATTGGGTATCATGTTGCGGATGCCATCATGTCACCTCCGGTCCTGGGGAATGTGATGTTGCAGGGCCCGAGGCCCTCATGCCTACATTAACACCACACGGATGCACCCAGATAGAGAGTGGAAATGGCGTTAAGCACGTGCGCCCGTCCCTTTTCATTGGCAGGGCCACAAGTCCCGTGACGCGTGTGCTGGATGGGTGTGGTGTGGGTGTAAACCACCCGTGAGGGAGTGGCTGTGGCATGCTGACAACTAGACCTGTGAGCAGCAGATCACTACAGGAAAGACAGGGGACATGTAGCATTGCCGTCCCCCCCTGTGAGCGTAAGTGGAGTGGGCTGGCCTGGCGTATGCCAGTCCAGCGTAAGGGTTTGTATATGACCCCGGGGCCCTGGGCGTGGTTCCGTACTGGGCTGGACAAGGAAGTAACTCATGCGTGTGTGTCCCTGTTGTTGTGTCAGCACCACCCGGACTGCATTGGGCAATGTGTCACCCTGTGACCCCTGTTCTACGACATGAGCCACATGGACGTAAGAGGAGTCCAGTGAGCCTACATTCATCCATACTTCCACACTTGAAAGACCATAGACATGACACATCTGTGTGAATATGAATGTTTAATACACATTCAGTGGAGTGTTGCATCTGGAGCCGTACAGGGCCATGCAAACCTCCACGGGACGATGTTGTCCCGTGGAGGGCCAGCCAGGGTCCTTCAGGGAATGACAAGTCCAAAGGAAGAAGAAGAGTTCAGTCCGCAGTCTGATTGCTGTGTCAATGGCGATCAAACAGCATATGGCAGTCCATGTCGAGGTCCAAGGTGAGTGTCGCAGAGTGCATGGGGGACAGTGGAAGGTGAGGATGCAGAGGGCAGTACCAAGCTGAAGCCGGACCTATGGATGAGATGCATGCTGCTGCGTCCTTCTTACCACGAGGGCAGTATCATCCGCATCTTCGTTCTCTGCTGTTTCATGTGCCTCACGTGTGGGTGGTGGTGTTCTATCTCCAGCACTGTGTGACAGTCACACATCAGTGGCCGGAGGTGGAAGGTCTGCCGCACTGTGTGGCACTGACACTTCAGGGGGCGGAGATGTGGATGGAGTGGTGGCAGCAACATGCATCCGCGCCAGGCCTTGTGGCAGCAATGCCATGAGGAGGGTCCTGAGGTCATTGAGGAACCCAGCTACCTCTCGCTGGTGTGCAGCCGCTCATTCCGCATTCGCCCGCTCCATGGTCTCCATTAACTTCTGCATGTTTCCCAACTCCTGTGTGACATCGCTAGAGCCACTCGTACTGGACAGTTGTACTATTCTCTGAGTCAGGGCTCCAGGGATGTCAGCCATGGTCCATTGGAGAGCATGGAGCAGACTGTGGGTGTCCGTTAGGGACCGTGAGTGGTCCCTGATGGGACTTAGACACCCACGTATGGCATCTAGTTTGTCTGCCATGCGGTCGAAGCCCACCCGCACCTGTTCAGCCAGATTCTCCTGGCACCCCAAAACACGGCGTTGGAAGGCCATGTGTTCTCTGTGTGGTTCCTGGGAGGCAGCAGTGGTGGTGGGTGCTGCCTGCTGTGTGGTCTGTGCAGGGGGTGGGGTCTCCTTGTAGCAGCTGGGCTGCCCAGCTCCTGGAAGTGCGCTGCGTAGGCTGTCCACGAGCAGTTGGAGGGCGTCAGAGTCGAAGCTGTGGTCGTCCTCTTCGTCTCCAGAGAAGAGAGGGTTGGGCTGCTCTGCAGAGGTGTTGATTCTCCCTCTGCAATGTGAAGGGGAGATGCAGTTTAACAATGTGTCCACATGTATGTTGTCGCATTGTACATGTTTACATACAGACAGCATGACTGGGTACATTGTGGCTGTTTGGGAGGAGCTGCCTATTTGATGGGGGACAGTGGACATTTCGACAACAGACGTGTGTGTGTTTGTACTTGTACATTATCAACGCACATTTCCCTGCAATGCCAATTGTGATTGTCCAGTGTCTGCACCCAAGCGGCACCAATTGTGTCCTGTGTTCTGTTGTAGGTGTTTTGCGGATTGTGTCACATCGTTGTCAATGTAGATGTGCTCTGCATGTGATGTGTGCTGCATTTTGGGGGAGTCGCCCCTGCAGCTCAGATTTTGCTGCCCCTTATCACTTTCATGAGGTGTGCCTTTGACTTCTGTGCTTGTACAGTGTTGACATGTTGCATACTTGGGTACGTTGGTCTCTTGGTGGGAGTTGGTGGTCTGGGGCATGGTTTGTCCGCAGATGTGCTCAACTTAATTGTGCATGTGTGCCATTGTGCCCATCTCCCCCCGTCCCCCCAGGCCCTGGTTGTTACTCACCCTGTTGCTGTTGTGTCGGGTCCTGTTGAGCAGTGTCCAGGCCCCCAACTCCTGCCACCGTCTCCCCACTGATGACTGTGTACACCATTTACTCCATGTCATCCAGCTCCTCCTGTGGCACTGGGCTCCCACCTCCAGTCTGCAGTGCTGCCTTCAGGTTGTTGGCGAGTTTCAGCTTGGTTTTGCGCTTGACATCATTCCAGCGCCTCTTGACCTCGTCCATTGTCCTCTTCAGCACTCCGACTGCATTCACCTTGTCCACGATGGACTGCCATATTGTATTTTTTGTTGCCAATTACACAGTGGACGTGACGAACAGTTGTTGATGGTGTTCTGTCACCTCCGTTATCAGGATCCTGTTTTCCTGCGGACTGAACTTCGCCTTCCTCTTCTTCTAGTCCTTGCCCTTCCCTGACCCCGAAGTCCCAGGATGGTCCTCCGAAGGGCTTGTGGGGTTCTGGCTCTCCTCCGTACTTGCTCCGGCAACATCCATTGTGCTTCGCTGTTGTTTGGCATTTGTTTGCCTGTTTTTTTTCTACTTTTATGGTCATTGTTCCCGCCTGACGCGTGTGGATTGCAGGCCCGTAGCTGGGTTTTGCTGATTTTCGTATCGCGATTGGCCTCATCGCAGCTTTTTTGCGTTAGTGTTTTGCATTTTTGCAGCGTGGCGTTGATTTTAACGCGGTCAGTTGACACGTTATCTGGGGACTATCGCATGGTACCGCCGTGTTGTGAATACTTGGTTAACAAGGCGTTAATTTCCCGCTATGGACTGCGATATGCAAAGTTGCGTTAAGCTAAATTTGCGGTAGTTATCACACGTTCTTGAGAATATGCCCCATAGTTTTAGGATACATACATATTAAGACTCCCTTACCTGACTGAAAACAAAAAGATTGCCAGCAGTGGAGGATGAACACTTCACTCTTTGTCAGGAAGTGTTCTCTCTCTTGTGTTGCTCAGAAGCAGAATGCAGCTTTTCCCCAATTCCCTCTGAAAAATCTCCAGACACCCGCTATGATGTATACAGGTATCCAGCAGACTCCAAAGGGGGAACGGGGGGTGGATAAAATAACAAACTGAAGAAGAGACTGCCAAGATTTCCGGGTTACTTCTTGGACACTGCCTTTTTCTCTTTTCGTCTTTTGGTTGGAGACGTGCTGGAAGTTATCCAGGAATAAACTGTAAAGATAATGCACAATAGTCACACTTTCTATTTCTTCCTGTGTACTTCTCAAACTATTCTCAATTATCTTTCTACCTACCCCTTCTAATCTTGGCGTTAGCCTCTCTTCTGTATACCTATTCTATTAAATCTTCTCTCGTAGGTATTAGTTCTGTAATGTTAAAGTTCAGTACTGTAATCAATAGAAAAATTCTCTTTTATTTCTTACAGATTATTATGCTTCAATCTATAAGAAAAAAAGAAATGATAAGGTAAGTTATTCGTTTTTTCCTCTAGCATGCGGTTTTACATTCATAGAGATTCAAGCAGAATTATAACATATAAGCATTCTTTGCACTTATCTCAGTAACTCTTCAAACGAACTCCGTCAGGAATCTGGCTTCTTCTTCACGGACCGCGAAGGTTGAAGAGCTGACGAAGATTGGCTGTTTACTTGAATGGAAATTAATATTATAGACGTGGGAACCTTCAGAAATAACTCGTGACCTTTAGAGGAATTGGGAAAGTAACGTGTCACAAGTCTTTTAACATACACGGAGGAAACCTCAACGTGATGTTTAAAAAACGAGTGTTCAAAGTTACTCAATCAATCAATCAATCACAAGATTTGTAAAGCACACTACTTACCCGCGAGGGTCTCAAGGTGCTGAGGGAGAGGAGGGGGGTGTTGCCGCTACGGGTCGAATAGCCAGGTCTTGAGTCGTCTCCTGAAGGTCAGCAGGTCTTGGGTCTGTCGTAGGTTGAGGGGAAGGGTGTTCCAGATCTTGGCGGCGTGGTGAGAGAAGGATCTGCCTCCGGTGGTGGTTCTCCGGATACGCGGGACGGTGGCCAGGGAGAGGTCGGTGGAGAGGAGCTGACGGTTGGGAACGTAGAAGGAGAGTCGACTGTTGAGGTAGGCTGGGCCGGTTTTGTGGAGTGCCTTGTGTGCGTGGCTCAGGAGTTTGAAGGAGATTCTCTTGTCGACGGGGAGCCAGTGCAGGTTTTTCAGGTGGGGGGTGATGTGGCTGTGGCGTGGAATGTCGAGGATCAGGCGTGCAGAGGCGTTTTGGATTCTTTGCAGTCATTTGATGAGCTTGGTCGGGGCTCCTGCGTAAAGGGCATTTCCGTAGTCGAGTCTGCTGCTGAGGAGGGCCTGGGTGACTGTTCTTCTCATGTCTGTCGGGATCCACCTGTAGATCTTGCGGAGCATGCGGAGGGTGTTGAAGCAGGAGGAGGAGACTGCGTTGACTTGCTTGGTCATGGTGAGCGTTGAGTCGAGGATGACTCCCAGGTTGCGTGCGTGGTCGGTTGGTGTCGGGGGTGCCCCTAGTGACGAGGGCCACCAGGAGTCGTCCCAGGCTCATGAGTTGGAGCCGAGGATGAGGATCTCCGTCTTGTCTGGACTCGTGTGGAAAGAGTTGCTAAAAGGCAAGGGAAGAGTAATTCTACTCTTTCTCTGACTGAATTCTTTTTTGGGGGCATGTGTGGAGAGAAAGCTCTAAACGTGCAGACTCACCAGAGACGCTACTCCAAGGTCCAGAACCCGACGGGGAACGAACCGAGATACTAGCTGCGCGATGCACAATAAACCGCCGAACAGACGCAAACTACCTGACTAACAGGAATGGGAACTCTGAGAAAGAGGTGCGTATGAGGCAAATACCTTAGTGAAGTGCGCAGAGCTTAGCAGGCTCGCGCAATTCATAAGGTTCTAAACGAACTCTTCAGGCGAACCACTAGACCGCACACTCCTCGAGAATGACAGGGCGGCCATCTTGGAACTCCACTTGAGCCAGGCTTCCCTCCATGGAAGGATTCTGGTTTCCTGACTCTCCTTTTTGGCATTTGATTTCAGTAAGGCGCAAATTGAGTTGCCCAGAGTTTAGTTCTCAAGTTTAGGTGGAAAGCAGCTTCTGTACAGAGCACCCTCAACACCGGCGACACTCTGGATCTGCTCACCTCAAATGTCTGCTTTTCTATCAAAGTCTGCAAGCATAGGATTAGCACAGTGCCATCCACGCCGAGATAGAAAGGGACAAAGTCTTTTGCCATTTCTACAGCAAAATCTTTAAGCATAGGACTAGCACAGTGATGGAGAAGGATTTCGCAAAAAAGAAACCTGCTCGAATTAACACCCCCATAATACTTACTAACAGTGTGCGGTGTAAAATTAACAGAGAAAATCACATAAACACGTGGGAAACCGCTTTGCGCATGCGTGCACTATTGTGAACTAATGCATGAAAGAACTAGGCCACATTTTACATTGCGTTTCAAAAGAAACGAGACTAATGCATGTTTAGGCTGCATCTCGCATTTGCATTTTGCATCTTGCTTTGAAAACGATAATAAATAATGCCGCTTTCCATGAAGCTTATGCTAGGAAAAATATTAACAGGGAATGGTGCAAGAGTGGGTGGTACACAGTGAAAAATGTTTTACCATGTAATTAATAAATGTTTATGTTCTATTTGCCGTAGTGAGTCAAATGGGCCCGAAATCCCTTAAGTTGTCCAGATAGATGGGGGGCTGAAAAATGAATAAAATGACAAGCCGACAGAAGTGCTGAGCGCTGCGGATGATGAACACTAGTTCAAGGCTAATGCAGCACAGAGAACATTGATTGCCTGCCAAAAGATGAAACTGGCCGAGGGACCCACGACTTATTCCTCAGACGTGGCTGAGAACTTAGTGAAATGTAACAAGAATAAAAATGCATGGACAAGTCAGTAATTACGCGATGGAAAAGGAGGTAGAACAATGAATATGAACAATTTTGAATGAAATTTACGGTGGTGTGATGCACCACCTCCCCGAGCATCCAATGAGCAGTCGAATTCTGTGCAATGTTTCAATTAATGTGGGTTGGACATGTAGGTTTTAGGGTATAACTGGGGTGCCTTTGGGGGTAGATTTAAGAGTTGCTGCAGCGGTAGGAGATTGAGAGGGGAGATGCGTCGCTGTTCGTCGGTTTGCAGCGAGGCCTAGCTGTTCCTGTCCTTGTCTTGTCCTGTTCCTGAAATCTTTGTTTCCTGACTCTACTTCAGGAGACCCCCACTACTCCTTTGGCCAGGGGGGTGGTATTTCATTGATCTTTGGGTTTGTATTATCTTCCGACTCGAAATTTGCATAATCATTTGCAACGTACTTTTGTCTCTGAAACTCATGTCTCTTCATCTATCCACTCTCTCATATGCATATTGTTAATTGTTGATGAGTTTGACACTGTTTGCATTGCTGATTGATTTTCTCTCCCTTGTGTGAGATTCATTGTTTGCATTACGACCTGTATACGATGAGCATAAACCATTTATTTGAGATAAACCTTTTAAAACTTAACGAGAGTCTGTGATTATTTAGCTGGTTAGATAGTCAGTTAGTTCTATTATTACCATCAACTTCTCAACTAATTGGTCCATCGACCGAGAGGAAAGAGAGTTGATAAATAGGTCTAGTTATGTATTTAGAATAATTGAACATGAATTTGTGAAGGAAACGATTTCCACGTCTTTAAAACTTGACCCCCAGCACATCAGGGATTTGGGTGAATGTGTATGGGCCATTGTATGTAATATTGATGAGTATTGATTCCTGATTAAGTGTCGTGCTGGATCAGTTTTTTGGTAGCAGAGGACGGTTTAATTATTGATTAGCTTGGTATTAATTATTAATTATTGATTATATGTTTTTAACAAGAAAAGTTAGTGTCCTGTTCTATGTTGTCTAGAAGTACAGGTACGGAGGTACCTGAGAAATCCCGGGAATGGAATTTTAGCCTAAAGTAGGCAGAAGAAGAGTGTGGATAAAGAAATCACACTGCAGAAGTACTTTGTCTGTTATTATAATACTGTACGGCGGAAGGCTGTAGGTGTTATATTTAGGGACAGTTTCGTAAGTGAGTAGAGTATCTGAAATAGCGAAGGGTCCACTTTCGAAACTCTGGCCTTAGCCCCAGAGGAGTACCAAGACCTCTTTTACACCAAAAATTCCTCTTGCGAAACTTTGGCCTTATCCCTAGAGGAGTACCAAGTCCGCCTGTAGCTTGTTTGGGTGTGAAGTAACGCTGGTCGTTATTTTACTTGAATTAAAAGAATTTCTCGTTTTGAAGTGAAGAACTATCTCTTTATTTAGAGGAACAGACAAGGTAGCACTGTTTTATGTTGTTACTAACAAGAATTTTGATTAAGAAGATTTAGAAATACATTGCCGTACTATTGTGTAAAGGGAGGGTCAGTAGAAGGAGTAATACTGACGTCACAAAAAGGCCGCGCTGACATTGGCCAGGCAGTGAGCGAAAAGTAAGCTCTGATTGGTCGGTTGGTGTGAGCCGCGCTGGTATTGGTTGAGATAGTAGATACGTAGAGAGCTGTGATTGGATGGTTGGTGTGAGTCACGCTGGGATTGGTTGAGAACTGACAAATAGAATAAGTAGAATTACGGAAGGGTTCCTTGTTGTTTTATTTTGAGACACTAGTGTAAAGAGTTAGAAAAGAAAAGTTGCTAAAGAAAATAAAGAATTTCTTTAAAAAGGACAAACCAATAGTGACTAGAGAGGGAATTCTTATTCCCCCTCCAGGAACGCCTGCTTCCTATATGATGCTAGAGCGAGGATACCATACGTGTACTTGGTTAGAGAATTGGGTGGAATACACAAAGGATGATGGTGTTATAGCTTTTCCACAGCATGGTTCGTTTAGTATAAGAATTTTACAGAATTTGAGAAATCGAATGAATTCATTAGAGCCAAATCCCAGACATACACAGTATGACGCGTTAGAGGAATGGGAAGTAGAAGCATTCGAAAGAGAGAAATATCAAGGGGGTAGGAGATACAGAAATTTAATGACTAGATACCCTTTTGAGAGAAGAGAGGATACAATGAAACAATGGAGGAGAGCTGTGGTAACTGAGGGTTTGTACCCAGTTTTAGTTGCTGAAGACCAGACAGGAGGCAAATTTAAAGAGAAAAAGAAAAATGTAGAAACTTCAAGTTTAAGAGACGATGCAAACGATTCTGATGATGAGTTGTTAGAGGATATTATGACCAAAAGACCTCCGCCATATCAAGAAAATTCAGTTGAGGAGACTCCGAATGCACCCTTTATGGGAAATCCATTAACCTCACAGATTGCTGACATGACTAGAATAGTACGAGAAAAAGAATTGGACATACTAAATATGGCAAGAGTAGAGCAGATCCAGAAAATAAATCAGTTGAGTCAAAATGCAAAAGCATTGACTGTACCGGTAACAATTGGTCCTGTAGTTCCATTGTATGGAGAAAAACAGAATATAACAAAAGTACATACATTGGCAGTTCCAAGGAGTAGCGACAGGAGTGGAATGGTGACGGTAGTGAATGAGGATGGACAGGCTGACACAAATACTACATTGTTAGATCTTCCAGTTTGTGAGATGATAACAGAAACCCCTAGAAGAAGTGTACAAATAGATCCAAGGAGAATAGGGCTGAATGTTATTTCAGCGACAGGGAGTTCAGCAGGTCCTTCAACAGAGGAATTGAATGATTGGATACAGGGAATGGAAAGTAAAAAACCTCAACCCCAGAGTATAAATGTGAGCCAATTGAAAGTGGATTTGGAAGAGATGATTATTGGTACGAAAAGTCCAAATAGATTAGGGACTTACTGAGATGAAGAGCTGTTGTTTTTGTGTAAAAGTATTACATGGAGAGCGAGGAATCTTCATGAGAAAATAGCAGAGGCTGCTAGTGAATATGGAATAGATATAGAGAAGTCAAAGGTGTTGCAGAAATCGTACAGATTGGCCTTTACTGAAAAGGATTTGGAGAGTTTGAATGCGTCAGGAAAAAGATTGCAGATAAAAGAGTTGATGAATATTCTGAAAAAATGGGGAGATGTTGAACGATGGAAAGGTAGATGGACGGAAAAAAAAGAAGAGGCAGCTGGAAAAGGAACGTCAATGTTTCCGTTAAAAGAGACAGAACAAGTTGAAAGGGCGTGTCCAATGAGAGAAGTTCCAGGTGGTGGATATGTGCACGTTCCTTGGACAAGACAGGATATATTGTCCTTTACGAATGATTTTCCCAGATTAAGAGAGAAACCAGTTGAGTGGTACAAACAGGTAGAGAGGTTTGTGAAAGTTTTGAAGGTTTTGTTAAAAGATTTAGATGGTTTGTTTGAGATTGTCGTACTAGCTGATTTGTGGACAGAATGTAAAATTACTGTTGATTGGCCAAAAGAAGAATATCCTAGAGACCCTAAAACAGGTGCACCATCTGATGAGGTGATGAGAAAGTATAATCAGGTAATCACCTTTTTGAAGGGAAAAATGTCTCCCAAGGAAACAGATTGGGTCAAGATAGACAGAACGACCCAAGAACCGAAGGAGTCAGTACATGCCTACTATGAAAGATTGTTGCAGGTATTTAAA
Organism: Calotriton arnoldi; assembly: GCA_963921515.1. Lineage (NCBI taxonomy): Eukaryota > Metazoa > Chordata > Amphibia > Caudata > Salamandridae > Calotriton > Calotriton arnoldi. The sequence continues at coordinate 837,348 of CAWUFW010008454.1, read as the reverse complement.
CAGTACAGCGGATTTGAGAATATTGGAGAATAAGATATGGGACATTTTGTGTATCGTTTTGTGTTTGGTTTAAAACCGAAGATAAGTAATATGATTCAGCAACATTTGATTTGTTGGCAGAGCAAAACCATTGACGAAATTTTGAGGTATGCGAAGTATTGTAGTGATGACATTGAATCAAGGCATAAAAAGTTAAAGGAGAAAATGATGTGGGCACAAGTGAAGGTAGCAGAGCAACAAGAAGTAAATAATAATTCTCAGACAGGTTACCAGATGAATGGTCTGAGTCAAAATAGTCAGGTGCCCAGTGGAAATTGAGTAAAGAAGAGGCTAGGAAGAAATTTCCTTGTCATGCGTGCGGAAAGTATGGACATTGGAAGAACGAGTGTAGATCCGCTCAAAAGAATAATGGGGTAAATCAAAATTTAAATCCACAGATTCAGAATGAGGTGGGTGTGAATCAACAGCAGCAGCAGGTAGTTGCTCCACAGTTACAGGTGCCACAAGCTCCCATGCCCAATAATGTGAATGCTCAAGTACAGAGGTACGGTGCGAACACTGGATTTCGCAGAGGTGATCAAGTTGGTAAGAATCAAAATGTGCAAATGGTTCCGCAATATTGGTTGCAGTGCAATGAGAATGATTCAGACTCATCTCAATGACGGTGCCTGAGGGGGAGGAAGAGTGCGTACTTGGCGCATCTTTAGCGGTAGATCAGTCAGGTCCATTTGTTGACGGAAAGGTGGACGGTAATGACATTACATTCCTGGTGGACACTGGTGCTACCCGTTCTACTGTGAGAGCAGCAGAAATTCCAAACCTACCCCTCTCAGGAGAAACTATCCAAGTTGTAGGAGTCTCAAATAAGTATATTAGAACACCAGTCACAAATCCAATAGAAGTTCATATTGGGAGTTTCAGAGACATGCATCGCTTCGTAGTATGTGACTCAAGTCCAGTAAATCTCCTGGGAAGAGATTTATTGTGCAAAATGAATTGTACCATCTATTGTACACCAGATGGTATTGCGCTTCAGACACCTGATGTGGATGTTGAATTCAAGATGATGTTAGCGAAGCAAGGGACAGAAGTGGATGAGTTGTTTTCACTTCTCACAGAATAAGATTTGCCCAAAGAATTAAATAGTACAGTGAGGTCGGATGTATGGGACTTTATGGGAAAAGAGATTGGCCTAATGACAAATGTAGATCCGATTCAGGTTACAGTGAAAGAGGTTGCTGTGTATCCAAACACACCTCAGTACAAAATGAGTCCAGAAGTAATTGCAGGAGTCACTCCTGTGATTGATCAAATGATTGAACAGGGAATTTTGAAAGAAATAATGAGTAGTCCTTGTAATTCGCCTATTATAGGAATTAAAAAGCCCAGTGGAAAATACAGAATAGTACAGGATTTAAGAAAGATTAATAAAATTGTAGTACCCTGTTGTCCAGTAGTATCGAATCCAGCAGTAATCCTTTATCAAATTCCATGCGATTCAGAATGGTACACAGTGATAGATCTGTGCCAAGCATTTATTTCGATTCCTTAACATCCGGAAAGCCAGTATTTGTTTGCATTCCGGTTCGGAGACCGTGTTTTGGCATGGTGCCGGGTTCCTCAAGGGTACACACAGAGTCCTTCAATTTTCAATCAGATTCTGAAAAGGTGTCTGGAGACTTTGGTCATGCCAGGAAATTCAGTTTTGGTCAGTACATTGATGACCTACTTGTGGCATCAAAAACCCGAGAGGCATGTGTGACAGATACCATTGCCTTACTGAACCATTTGGCAGAAGGAGGACACAAAGTGTCACCAGCAAAATTAACATTTTATAAACAGGAAGTCCAATACCTAGGACACAAAATAGAAAAAGGAGTCAGAAAGGTGACACCAGAAAATTAGTGTGATTAAACAGATGAGCCCACCTACCACTCAGAAAGAAGTCCGAATGTTTTTGGGAATGGTTGGATATTGTAGGCAGTGGATCAGTGGTTTTTCACTGATTGGAAAACCTCTGCAGAGGTTAACACGAAAAGATGTGAAAGATCCGATTGTGTTGGATGATGAAAGTATGGAAGCTTTTACTAAACTGCGAAACAGTCTTTGTCGAGCACCTGCATTGGGAATGCCAGATTATGCAATGGATTTTTCATTGTACTGTTGTGAAAGAGATGGGTGTGCACTTTCAGTTTTAACTCAAAAACATGGAATGGCACGACGTCCGGTAGCATATTTTTCTGCTACTCTGGATTCAGTGGCTGCAGCGTTGCCAGGCTGTTTAAAAGCAGTAGCTGATACTTGTGTGAGTCTGGGAAAGAGTGAAGCAATTTAGATGGGACATCCAGTCAAGGTGTATGTGCCACAACCAGTTGAGATCCTATTGACACATATGAGGACCCAGTACATGACCTCTAGTCGGCTGACTAAGTATGAAAGAGTGATTTTGGGTGCTGAAAATGTGACTGTGGTAATGCGCACTACAGTGAATCCCGCAATTCTGTTGCCAAATTCATATTGTGAAGAAGTGAGAGAGGAGGCGGATCATGATTGTCTGCATGTGACAGAGTTGTGCACGAAGCCCCGGCCCGACATTGAGGACTTTCCACTAGAAGAATCAGATTGTGAGATGTTCGTTGATGGATCATGTTTAAGAAATGAAAAGGGAGAATTGTGTTTTGCCTATGCTGTTTGCACCATAGCGGGAGTTTTAGAAGCATCCTGTCTAAAAGGGGTAAACTCTGCTCAAATTGCTGAATTGATAGCTCTGATTAGAGCGTGCAAAATTGCCAAAAGCCTGAGGGTAACCATATTTACTGATAGTCAATATGGTTTTGGGGTTGTCCACGACTTCGGTCAGCTATGGATGCAAAGGGGATTTCTGACTTCTTCAGGTTCCCCTATAAGAAACAGCAAAACTGCAAAAGATTTATTGGATGCTTTACAAATGCCCAAAAGAAGTGCAGTGGTCAAATGTTCCGCACATAAGTCAGGAGATGACTATGTGACGAGGGGCAACAGATACGCAGATCAAGTAGCGCGTTTCTGTGCATGAAATTTAATTGCCCTAAACAGAGGGATTGAAAAGGAAAATACCAATTACCATCTTATGTTTTCTTCATCTTTTGAAACTTGGGACGAGATTAGGCAGTGACAGGAAGAGGCAAGTGATGAGGAAAAAGAAATTTGGATAAATTCAGGCTGCAGAAAGAGAGCAGAGGACGAAGTGTGGGTCTATATAGACGAAAGGCCAGTCATGCCAGACGGTTTACTATCCCAAATGGCAAGGGTATACCACGGAATTGCACATGTTGGAAGAGATGCAATGATCAGGCTCTTCAAGCAATCATGGTATAACCCAAAGTTCAGGGTCATTGCAGAGAGTCTCTGCCAGAGGGGTGTCACCTGTCAGCAGCAAAATCCAGGCAGAAAGACAGTTGTTAGTTGGGGAAGAATTGGAAAAGCAGCAGGACCATTCACCCGACTCCAGTTGGATTTTATTGAACTCCCCCCGTGTAATGAGCTGAAATATGTGTTGGTTGTTGTCTATTTGTTTTCTCGCTGGGTGGAAGCCTATCCAACAAGAAGGAATGACAGCTTAACTGTCGCAAAGCTGCTTCTAAGAGAACTGATTCCTAGATTTGGATATCCAGTCACTGTGGAAACAGATAGAGGAACCCATTTTAACAATGAGATAATTCGGATGATTTGTGCAGCATTACAGATTGAACAGAAGCTGCATTGTGCCTATCGACCCGAAGCATCTGGAGTGGTTGAGCAGTTAAATGGCACAATACAATCTAGGATAGGAAAAGTGTGTGCATCCACAACACTGAAATGGCCTGATGCTTTACCCCTTGTATTAATGAGTCTTAGAAGCATTCCTGACAAAAAGACAGGTTTGAGTCCACATGAGGTCCTGATGGGAAGAGCAATGAGACAAGCATTTATACCTGCGAACAAACTGATGAATATATCTGATGATCTAGTGCTTGATTATTGCAGAGGATTAGCTGATCTGGTGCGTTCTGTGTCTCGCCAGGTTGGAGAAGATGCTACTACGACACAGCCGAATCAAGCTCATGATCTGAGTCCTGGTGAGTGGGTTCTTGTCAAGAAACACGTGAGGAAATTGTGTTTAGAACACAGGTGGAACGGTCCCTACCAGGTGATTCTGGTGACAACAACAGCAGTGAAGTGTGGTGGTTTGCCAAATTGGATACATGCCAGCCATACCAGACGAGTCCCAAGTCCCCTTGAAAGACAAGAAGAGCAGCAACTGGTAAACCAAAGCCAAAGACCAGAAGCTGAAGTGTGTGAAGCTGAAGAATCTAGAATAACAGATTCTGAAGAACAAACGGATGATGAACAGCCAAGCACAAATCAAGTAGAGTGGGCACCAGTTACTGGGTCTCATGAGACTGCTGTTGAAACAGAAGAAAGAGAAGTTACTGAAGGTCAAGAAGTAGAACAGATAGAAGAAAGGTCAAACAAGAGAACCTGTGAGCCAGATGGAGAAGGTGAAAAAGTAGTTCAAGTTAAAAGGCCAAGAAAAGGTGACAAATGGCCGAGCGGAGTGAAAAGACTGAAATACACTCTTGTGAGGAGAAAGTCAAAGAGAAGACCAGAGCAAATCAATGAGGTCACAAGTCAAACAGAACAAGAAGAGTCAGAAAAAGAGTCAGTACGAAAGACAAGGAGAGTAAGAATTCCAAGCAGAAAGTACACAGCACCGGAATGGACGTATGTGATCTTGGAAAAAATTGAAAGCTCTGATCCAAATTAAGAAAAAGACGGTACTGACACTGAGCAAGTGGATGAAAGCAAATTAAGACCACCTTAAAAGAACTGTGAACATTTTTAAGGTGAAACCTTGTCAGACAAAATAAATGGAAAGACTCAAAAGATTTTAAAGAAAAAGTAAATAAAAGAAAGGGGTAAAAGAAGAAAGCCTTGAAGTGTAGGATTACACAATTTTTTAGAGACTTAGGGGCATATTACCAAGGATTAGCGATATTTATCGCTAACCGCGCTTAGCGCGTTATTTGTTAACGCCACCTATCGCTGGAAATTATCGCTGAGATAACACCCTATTAGTAAGGTTTATCTCCATAGCGATATTATTTCCAGCGATAGCGGCAAAATGCGAGAATATCGCTGGAAAACCAGCGATATTCTCGCATTAACGCTAAGGTGGATTCAGCATTAGAATCCACCTCCTATACTTCAAACAGGTAAGTCATCCTCACTAGCAGGTGTTAAATTCTAGCGATAAAGGCGCTTAGCGCGAATTATTATATCGCTTCGCCTGCCTTGCTAATAGGGGGTAGTGGTGTTAGCGACTGTTTTCAGTCACTTTTAGTAGGGAACGCCTTCCTTGCATGTCATTAGCGATAATTATCGCTGACATGCAAGGCGATGGAAAACGCGGCCTCTAACGCCTGAAAGCTGTCGCTAACGCCTGTTAGCGACAGCTTGCTAATAGGGCGATAAAATTATCGCCGCTTTAGCGGCATAATATGCCCCTTATTTTTTTGAAAATTTAGAATTTTTTATAGATTTAGATTTATATTTTTAGTAAAATACAAAATGGCCAAAGCAAAGGTGACTGAACATCCAAAATCTAGCCTAAAATGTAGATGTATTAAAGCTTGTTTATGTAGTGTCTTTTTACTGACATTCATGTGGATATTATTAACTGTCATTGTACCTATTCTAATGGTAACTAATAATGGAAACAATACTAATGAAGTAATAAGTGAAATAATGATTGATGTTACTAAAGAAACCCCTAATACTAACGTAGAACAGATGGATGGAAGTATTCTCCATCATGATAAATCAATTCGTGATTTCTCATTAAATGTGTTTACTAAATTGCTGTATGAATATGTTAATACAGTGAATGTGAGTAATTGTTATGTGTGCATGCAATTACCTTCGTCTGTCTCGGAAGGGGTGACTTATCACCGCCTTCCTCTAACATATGGTGTGTCTTGCAGTGTCTTAACCAGCCTATTCTACGTGACGGGAAAGCTGGAGTATCATTATTCTAATATAGATTTAGTATTTTCAGAGATACCTATTATAAAGTAACTAAACAAGGTTGCGAGTAGTAAAAATGCACGTTAAATGGGAGAATTTTTCCATTTACTAAGACACTAGATATAGGATATACTTACAAAAACAATCTAACATGTAGTTTACGGGTTGAAGAAAAAGTGTTCATAGATATGGTAGAGTATAGAAGAGAAAGTTTCCAAAAGAAAGCTGCTGGACAGAAGTCACAGATACCACCATGGGCATTTAGAGAAGGAAATTATGAGAAGGGCGAGGCATATGCTGCAATGTCCCTGGACTGGTATAAAAAGGGGAAAATCAGCTTGCTTAGAATGAAAACTAACTATAATAATTATTTCATTGGTTCTAGTGAATGTGAGCATACTTACCAAATTACTGGAGGTTGGGGATTAAAGGGTGGAATTGATCCTGTTTTCCCTGGAGTTTATTATGTGTGTGGTAAGAAAGCCTACTACAGGTTGCCTGCACATTGGTATGGTAGTTGTTATTTTGCAATTGTTTTCCCAAAGGTCTACCATGTAGACAAAGGTAATAACAGAGTCAATGAAATAAAACAAGGACTAACACGCTAGAAGAGAGCTAGTTGCTCAGAAATAGTAGGTGATATTTTTGGTGCACTGATATCCTCAGTTGGAGTCGTTCTGAATTCGCATAAAATTCAAAAATTGTCCACAGTGGTTGATCGTTTATCGACAGATACTGCTGGTGGCTTCTTGATGATTGACATCGAATGGTTGCGATCAGATCAATGGTTTTGCAAAATCGACTTGCCCTTGATATCTTATTGGCAAAAGAGGGTGGAGTCTGTGGCATGTTAAAAATTCAACACTGTTGTACTTATATATTCCTGACAAAAGTAAAGGTATTGAGGGATATATTAAGAATATTACGAAATTACATGAAGACTTGACCCAACTGGAGGTTGACGGTGTCTGGGAGAGACTTGGTAAGAGTTTCTCTTCTGTAGGTAAATGGTTTTCTACCTTTGGAAGTAGTTTATTAGAAAAAATAATAATGCCAATGATTTCAGTAGCTGGAGTAGCATTAGTAATAATAACAATATATAAATGTTACAAGTGTAAGTGTGAAAGAAAAGAGATGACAGGAACGGATAACAAACGAAAAGCAAGGAAGAGAAAAAGAGATGAAATAGAACTAGAAGATATGAAAGGAGATTATTATGACGAGATGAAGGAGTTAGATGAAAAGATGATGAAAAGAAAAAAGAACACTGATCTTTAGATAGATAAAGATGGAACTTGGTATGGTGGGTATTTTATGATGGCTCCAGGAAGCCATCAGAGGGGGGATTGATGGAGCAGGATTTCGCAAAAAAGAAACCTGCTCGAATTAACACCCCCATAATACTTACGGACAGTGTGCGGTGTAAAATTAACAGAGCAAATCACATAAACACGTGAGAAACCGCTTTGCGCATGCGTGCACTAATGTGAACTAATGCATGAAAGAACTAGGCCACATTTTACATTGCGTTTCAAAAGAAACGAGACTAATGCATGTTTAGGCCGCATCTCGCATTTGCATTTTGCATCTTGCTTTGAAAACGATAATAAATAATGCCGCTTTGCATGAAGCTTATGCTAGAAAAAATATTAACAGGGAATGGTGCAAGAGTGGGTGGTACACAGTGAAAAATGTTTTACCATGTAATTAATAAATGTTTATGTTCTATTTGCCGTAGTGAGTCAAATGGGCCCGAAATCCCTTAAGTTGTCCAGATAGATGGGGGGCTGAAGAATTAATAAAATGACAAGCCAACAGAAGTGCTGAGCGCTGCGGATGATGAACACTAGTTCAAGGCTAATGCAGCACAGAGAACATTGATTGCCTGCCAAAAGATGAGACTGGTCGAGGGACCCACGACTTCTTCCTCAGACGTGGCTGAGAATTTAGTGAAATGTAACAAGAATAAAAATGCATGGACTAGTCAGTAATTACGCGATGGGAAAGGAAGTAGAGCAATGAATATGAACAATTTTGAATGAAATTTTCAGTGGTGTGATGCACCACCTCCTCGAGCATCCAATGAGCAGTCGAATTCTGTGCAATGTTTCAATTAATGTGGGTTGGACATGTAGGCTTTAGGGTATAACTGGGGTGCCTTTGGGGGTGGAGTTAAGAGTTGCAGCAGCGGTAGGAGATTGAGAGGGGAGATGCGTCGCTGTTCGTCGGTTTGCAGAGAGGCCTAGCTGTTCCTGTCCTTGTCCTGTCCTGTTCCTGAAATCTTTTTTTCCTGACTCTACTTCAGGAGACCCCCACTACTCTTTTGGCCAGGGGGGTGGTATTTCATTGATCTTTGGGTTTGTATTATCTTCCGACTTGAAATTTGCATAAACATTTGCAACGTAATTTTGTCTCTGAAACTTATGTCTCTTCATCTATCCACTCCCTCATATGCATATTGTTAATTGTTGATGAGTTTGACACTGTTTGCATTGCTGATTGATTTTCTCTCCCTTGTGTGAGATTCATTGTTTGCATTACGACCTGTATACGATGAGCATAAACCATTTATTTGAGATAAACCTTTTAAAACTTACCGAGAGTCTGTGATTATTTAGCTGGTTAGATAGTCAGTTAGTTCTATTATTACCATCAACTTTTCAACTAATTGGTCCATCGACCGAGAGGAAAGAGAGTTGAGAAATAGGTCTAGTTATGTATTTAGAATAATTGAACATGAATTTGTGAAGGAAACGATTTCCACATCTTTAAAACTTGACCCCCAGCGCATCAGGGATTTGGGTGAATGTGTATGGGCCATTGTATGTAATATTGATGAGTATTGATCCAAAAGAGTCCCAAAACAGTTTTATATGAACTTCAGCCTAGCCTTTGAGCACATCCAGCACCATACAGGTCCACTCAGAAGTAAAAGGAACATACACCTATAGAAAATATTAGGTTAATAGGCTGAAGTAACCTACTACAAAGAAATTAATGTAAATAAATAAAAAATATTTAAAATCTTTAACTATATAGATTTTAATATAATAGTAAGCACTCTATATATATATATATATATTATATATATATATATATATATATATATATATATATATATATATATATCATTAAAGAATGAATAGATTCTTTTTACATTTATTTATCAATTTATTTTTAATTTAAAAAATACAAATATGTAAACTTTGCTTAAAAATGTAACATATTTTAAATTACTTTTGTACATAACTTTCAATTATTTTTCAACACACATCAAATAAAGACACTATTTTTACTGTTTGTGGGATTTTATTAATTATTCTTTTAATATATTATTTATAAATTGACTAAATATATTTAAATACATTCATTATTCAATAAAATGTTAAGTTATTGTGCTGTAGTATGTTATTCCGTTAGTTCTAGATTTAAATTGAATATAAAAAATATGTGACATTATTTTGTATTAAAATATGTTTACACTTTTTTGGAAATTGAATAACGTTTTTCATTTTTCCCTATTCTTTCGCTAGAAAGACCACTGTCCTGGAGGAGGAGGTCTCCAACCACATGTAAAAAAGTACTAGTAGTAACGTTGCACTCATAAATCCTATTGTAGGTGGCTCCATCCCTGAATTCAGAGGATGGAGACATGTAAGTCTACACTTTGAAGTAACTTCACAGTTGGAAATGGTGAAGAGCCAGAAAAAGTGAAAAGTTACTGAAAAGTGTAGGAGTAGACTTAGAAGTGAGTAACTTTACATATGTAGGTTTACCTCTGTGAATAGGACCCGTAATGTCCCCTATCTAAAAAAGAAAAAAGTGTGACATAATATTGTTCTCTTGTAACTCACTGAAATGCAAGTGTGCCAAAATGGCACGATTTAAGACTGCAAAAAAAAAAAACTAATATATAAATTGAGGTATAAAAATTGAGGATTTTATTAGCTGGACATTGATTTAAAGCAAATTAAGTTTTAGAAAATGTTTACTGTAGCTTGTGGTTACATAATGGAAACCATAAAATGTGGAATAAACCAAAAAGGAACAGCCATGTTTTAGTCACACTCATTAACCTCATGGTCGTGGGGGATATTCTGATTGCACAACAGACTGGCTATTGTTGTACGGAAAAACAGAAAATACTAACAACATAGGTACTATTCTCTTGAATCTATGTTTGTTATGAGCATCTGCAATTACGTATTGATGTCAGTTTTTTCCTGAATACTCAATCAACAAAGTTGGTTGATAAACAAGACGGTAAAATATGCGTTGTTTAAATTGGGCAGCTAATGATCGACAGCAATCTCGGGAAGTATAAAACCACAATGAAAGTCTCTAGATTCATTACGTTGTTGTTTGTTGTAATAGGGTTTGACAGAAGGCTATTTTGTCTTGATTTCCTTCAGCATTAAATGGCTGTAATCATTCTTGTAACAAACAACATGCTTAATCCTTTTCAAATAGCTAGAAAGGCAGCGATTGTGAACTAGAACGTATGAGCCACCGAGAGAGATTTCTGTTGAAAACGTATTCTGTTCCTACAGACACAAATTAAAAAAAAAAAGATCTTGGGGCAGATTTACAAGAAAGTGCCGCAGCGCGGCACCACAAGCCCTTTGGCTGCGCCACGCTGCGGCACTTTCAAAGCACAGGAATGCAACATATTTACAATAATATGTCGCATTCCTGTGCTCTCTCCTGCGCTGGCGCACAAACAGCTGCCATGCGCTGGCGCAGGCACCCTTGAACCATGGTGCAAGGATGCCTGCGTAATGGGGAGATTGTTTTTGTGCAGGAAGGGTACCTTCCTGCACAAAAACAATCACTACAGGCATTTTCCTCTTTCAATGCGTGCTGTAGAATGCAGCACACATTGAAAGAGGAAAAAACGAGGAGAAATGAAAACATTTCTCCTCGTCGCGCCTCGCTACACCACCCCTAGGGTGGCATAGCATTCTAACGCATTTCCAGGTTTACGATTCCTCGTAAATCTGGAAATGTGTCAGGTTCCATGGGTGTTGGGTGGGAACACCCACAGCAACACCCATGGAACGCCCCTTTCACGCAAAGTGTTGCGTGTAAAGGGGCCGTATTTACAAGGACAGGAAAAGTCAAGCAGAGTGGCTTTTCCTGTCCTTCTAATATGGGGCAGTGAAATGCGCCGCTGGTGAGTCACTAAAAGTGACGCACTGGTGGCGCAAGGGGCTTGTAAATCTGCCCCCTTGTATTTTAGATTTGTTTTATGGCTATGCTTTTATCACTTAAAGTAATTTTAAACAATCTAGTTTAGGATATTTAGTGAATTGAATAAAAATAAGTGTTTGATGATAGCGTTGCATTGCATTCGGCAACAGGAGGAATTTCTGAAATTTATTAGTAATTTGAGGCTCTAAGAAAGTTGGACGAGGTTGAGCAAACTCAGGGACATAGTGGTCTAGATTCACAAAGTCATTTGTGTATGTGCATGTTATTCCATTAGTTCTAGATTTTAAATAAATATAAAAAATATTTTACATTATTATTGTGTATTATACATTTTTGGGGAAATTGAATACATTTTTTGAATTTTCCCTGTACTTTCGCTTCGTAAGACCTCTGTCCTGGTCCGCAATCCTGGTCCACAATCTAACTTACATGCCCAAATGGCTGGGGGTATGACTTCAAGTTATTCACTAAAGACGTGCACAATATTATTCTATCAACCAGTATTATTGCTCATGTGTAGATTCCACAAAGTGGATGGGAAACACCCATTCCTAGGCAAGGCTTTCTGGAGAGATTTGGACACGCCAGAAATGGTTCAAGACTTACTACTGTCAAGAGAAAGAGTAAATCCCTATCCATTGTGTGAAGAGGAAGGCTTCGCCCACAAAAGTTCAGGAGGATGTGAGAGGGAAACGGTGCTCGTGTGGAGAAAAGAAATCTGCAATTGCACAAAGGCGCTGGCATTTCACTGTGCATAACTTAACACTCTGTACAATTACACGTTGGGAAAGTGCCTCTTGCAAAGTTACAAAAAGAATTCACAATTTTTTTCCAGGATTATAAATAGAAGACTGCCACTCGCAAAGTTTTCTGGGAGTATCTTGAAATTATTTTTGTAAATTCCAGAGTTGTAAGTCTGGGCCTATATGATGGCAAGACTTTCCAATTTGACCACTCACAACTGAAACTTGATGAAGACCCTATCAAATTACATCCCTTTGGGCAACTTCAAGATATTGACCAGCTGTACCAGAGAACCGTTGGTCACACAGCTTCTGGCAGTAACCCATCTATTGATTTTGGAAGAGTTCAATGTATAGATGGATCACCCCCCCCCACTTCAAAGTTACATAGGGATGTATCGAAACCTAAAAGGGATGTTTTACATTCAGAAGACCATTGCCTAGACCTAACCAAGTTCAGAGATGCAAGTATTTAAAAACAAAAAAATTACTCATGTCTAGTGGTATGGTCAGATCTCTTATGACAACATAACCAGAGGTACAATTCTAACACTGCATGACAATTACCAAAAAAAGGGAAATAAGTCTAGGGGGCACATGCATCAAAGGTTTTTGCGATCGCAAACGGTGCGAATCGCAAAAATCGGCCGTTTGCGATCGCAAATTGGCCTTTGGAGATGCATGAAAGTGTTTCCTATGCGCAATTTAAGAATTCGCAATTAATTGCGAATTCCTAAATTGCGATTGCATTTAAGGAATCGCAATTTGCGATTCCTTAAATGCAATGCTAGAAGCACTTTCAAATAGCGATTTCGCTATTTGGGACCGCAAATTACAGACAAATCAAACTTGTCTGTAATTTGCAAAACCTTCGAAAAATGCTCTAAAATGCATTTTTTAAGTTTTAGGTTACACACACACATGCCCTTGGGGCATGTGTGTGCGCAACATGGGTGCACATCACAATTTCAGGGGTGCAACAGGGTGTCATTTTGACACCCTGGCACCCTTGAAATTGCATTCTCAATTTGCGATTCTCTAATTGCGAATCGCTAATTGAGAATGTCTTCCCATTCATTCCTATGGGCCTCTAGGCCCATAGGAATTAATGGGGAGGTATTCTTAATTGCGACTCGCAATTAGCGAGTCGCAATTAAGGAATGTTTAGGAATCGCTATTTTTATAGCGATTCCTACATGCATAGGCTTTTGCGATTCCTTAATTGCGATTCCTTAATAATCGCAATTAAGGAATCGCAAAAGCCTACCTTGATGCATGTGCCCCTAAGTCCTGTCAAAGAAAAGTCTTAAGTTGAAGCTATGGAATGTGAACTCGCAGAACATAAGAGAGGCTTGTGAACTGTCATTTATTGACTTTGAGACATCCATTTGTAATATATGTGATAAATTGGTGCCTCTTAAAGGAAGGAACATGGTACTGTTATGGTTTTTCCCTGTGATGGGAAACATGAAATGTAAATGCAGAGGACTGGAAACAAATTTGAGAAAAAACATCAATATATCCTGGACAAGTATGAATGATTGACATCTCTTCTTCGTTTTAAGCTATCCACCAAGTGAGAATCAAGAATTATGGTATTGTATATTTCATTTGGAATTTGACTGTGGCACCTTGTTCTACCAGAGTACTGTATGTGAAAGAGATTTTAGTTTTATAATTGTTTTGTAATCACTATTATGGCACTGATGAAACAACATTCCTAAGCACAAAAACACGTGTTGGCCTTTTTTGTTCTGAAATAGGTTGTGATTTTGAGAATAACTATCTCAACAATAAGAAGATAAAGATTTGCTTTTTGAGAATATTCCCTACAATAAAGATTCTAGACTTACAGAGGTCTCCAGCATGTTATCTTCTTCAATAAGATAGTGGCCTCAAAATCTGTCTGCATACTTTTAAAATCAGTGGTTATCTGTGTTTATTCGGCTGCCCAACCCCCAAAACGGACAAAAACTTTGTTTTCCCAGAGTTTATAAAACATAATGTATTTTTGCAGTGATTGTTATTAAGCACATATTTAATATAATGGAGGCCTAATGAAGGCTATGTATTGTCTTCCCATTGGCAGCATGACAAATGACTTTTGTTAAACTATTTTAAGCATAGAAAATCTGCGTATTGCACTCACACTCACATCTCATTAACCTCTCTCACATATCATTACCTCTCAAACTCGCTCATTCGGGTCTCTGTCTGGTTTCCAGGACTATTAATGGATTAAAAAAGTAGGAGTGCTATATTCAAATGTTTTAATAAACAAATTTCTAGACACAGGTGGGGGTCAATCACTTATTAGTTGCTGAATATTAAGACATTTTAGGGGTTGTCAACCCTGCAAACACCATAATCCCTTGTAAAACTTTTAAACTTTTAAATTACTTATGACCCATTCTCTCTTACTCTCCTTTCTTTGAATGGCATTTTCATTTGTGGTTGTACCGGTAGATGTCCATGTTTTGCTGTTTACACTGAAGAAGGATGTTTCCCTTTCAGTGGGGATTTATAGGTTTAAACCTAGAATTGGAAAGTATAATAATATTGCATTAAACAGAGAAATGGGGTGCTGGGAGTAAGACAATAGGTGATAGTGAAATGAATCAGTATGTGAACGAGAGTTAAAATCAGGTTTACATCGAGGAAATAGTAGGTCAAGCCATAGGCAATCATTGGGAACTAGGTGCCTGCATCTTCTATTGTATCCCCAGTGTCTACCATAAGATTTCTAATAAATACTTTGTGAAGTAAAAATATTTTGCCTGTGTGCTACAACTTGAAAGGGGATAGGAGGAAGGGAGTAATGGGGGGTAGGAGGAAAGGAGTAATGAGTAGTTCCTCATTACCATAGATTCCGAGGAATCTTCGAGGGCAGGGAAATCAAAGTTAGAGCAGGAGAACTCTACAGAGTTCTGAAGATTAAAGAATTTGTTTAGAGTATGGTGGTCTGTCTGGCAGGCCATTGGATTGGATGAAGCCTCATCACTACCTCTTAGAGAAAAATTGCCTGTTATACTTAAAGATCCTTTTTTGACTGAACTGAAAGGAAGTACGCCTCCCTTTGAGCTGTAGACACACAGATTTGTTATACTTAATAGGCTTCCTGACAGAAGACTGTGGACCAAGTTGAGACAGAGGAAGAGGCAGTCTCCTGACTCAGTGGGGCTATTTCTGTGCTAGACAAGCATCTGTTCAACAGCACACTATGATTTTGAGTTCTGTCAGACCCTTATTTCTCTGATTGTCGACTCCTGCGCTACATCACCAATATCCTTCTCCTGTTTGCTTTTACTCTCCCTTTCCAACACTTCTCTTGCTCCCTCCTTTCTTCCTACTCATTGTATGCAGAAAGCTGGCTACTCAAAAGCAAATTTTCTCTGTAAGGTATATTGTTAGCTAATTTGGGAAACCCACTCTATGAACAAGGCTCCTCCCTCATTCCATCTAATGCCACCATCTTATGCCTTCCTTTTATGAGTGCCTCTTATTTTTAGCTTGCTTCCCCCTATGATGAGAACGTTGAAATCTTCTGATGACATAAAGCCAATACAAATATAAACATCATAGAACACAGCCTGATTCTGGCACAGCCCTTGACTGGGGTCAAAGGGCCCTTTAAGTCCTGCTATCACTTTATCTCCATGCTTGTCTAAGGCTAGGATATGCCACTTTGTTGGCCATCATAGGTCTCCCAACAGTACTTTCCACCAATGTACTCCAAACACAAACATCCAATAGAATTAATTAGACAGAACACAGCTCAAGTTCTAAAGCAGATCAGATCTGCCACATAGTGGTCCTCCAAACATCAAGAGCTACCACATATACTGCACATCTCATGCATGCCAGCAATATCAACAGCTATTGACAATTCTGCATTACAAACATAAGGGCAAATTAGTGATTCACATAAATAATCACAGACACTAAGAACATATTTCACAGACAACCACACATGATTCTAACACAGCATAAACAAAACACACAGCAACACCAAGTATAGTCAGCAACTTAGAAATAGGCCCGGGTGGAAAACTCCGCTCCACTTGCAGAGCTTTCAGGATTTGGGCACTCTGCACGCCGCGGTGGAGTGTGGAGTTCCTGGATTCTGCCTTCCATTTTTTCGATTTGCGCAACCAAGTTTTGTTTTCCTAGCCTTCTTGCGAGCACGTGCGAGACTTCGCACTCGCTCGCACAGATTCCAGCCGCAACAGTGCTAATGCATTGCCGCTCTCGATCGTGAATGCACCACTCGCGTAGCTTCTGTGGTCAAGAAGCAGCTAAATCCACAAAAAGAGGTTTTGGAGTGGAGTTTCTTCTCCAATGGACCACTCACGTTGTTTTTTAAGTCCGAGAAGCCTTTTTTTGTTACTTTTTTTCCAACAGGAAGTGCCCCAGAGACTCCAACTTCCTGTTACTGCCCAGCAGGCTCTGCCTAGTGCTTTGTCTATCGCCTGGTCGCTTTTCATTTGGATTTGGAGCTGGAAGAAACACTCTCTTTATCTGCTGCAAATATATCATTGGATTTAAGGATTTCGTATTTGAGAGTTCACAAGAAGTTCAAAAACTCTTGTATAAGGGTGTTGCTTGTTTGATAGAGGGAATGCACCAGTATTTATTTGTACTTTTATTCAAATTTATTGTGGTGGGTGGCCAGCAGTTTCAGTAGTTTCAGTAGAGGCCTATTTATATTTTAGCATTTAATTTTTCTTTTTCTGTAAAGGAACAATGCTGCACAGTTCCGTACATTTTCTCCATGTTTGTTAAATTTGCAATATTTATTTATTTTACTATGTGGCCTAGTCTGCCAATGGGCCATCCAGTCAGTAGAGCCAGGCCAGTACTAATTATGGGTGCATGAAACAACTGTTTCTGTGTTATATGTTGTTTGAAAACATCATTTATGGCTAATATTGTATTGGATTAAATTAAAAATGTATTTTTGTATTTAAAGCTTTTTGTGTACAAAATGTGTATATGTGGATTAAAGTTGATGCCTTGGGAAGATGTGTGTTGCTGTAAAAATGTTATAGTTAAGTTAGTTTTCGTTTTTAGCATTGCTGAATTAATGGTAGTGTTTTCTTCAGTGTTTCCATGCCTCCTTTATCTAGCCAGTCAGTGTGCTGGCCACAGGGGACCATTTGTCTTTGTTCTACATGCCATGTGGCCAGGGGCCATTTTGTGGAGTTTGTGTCCATAGGCCTGAATGTGTTGTATTTGTTCCCCATGCCTCCTTGCTTGCTGTTGTTGTTTGACCATATGGCTGGCAGCCATTTTGTGCATCCAGCCATTGTGCCTTTGTCATAGGCGTGCATTTGTTCTTTGTTCCCCATGCCTCCTGCCCCCTGTTGTTGTTTGACCATGTGGCTGGCAGCCATTTTGTGCATCCAGCCAGTGTGCCTTTACCATAGGCTTGCATGTGTTCTCTGTTCCCCTTTGCTTCCTTGCTTGCTGATGTTATTTGACCATGTGTTTTTGCCATAGGCTTGCATGTGTTCTTGCTTCCCATGCCTCCTTGCTTGCTGTTGTTGTTTGACCATGTGGCTGGCAGCCATTTTGTGCATCCAGCCATTGTGCCTTTGCCATAGGCGTGCATTTGTTCTTTGTTCCCCATGCCTCCTGCCCCCTGTTGTTGTTTGACCATGTGGCTGGCAGCCATTTTGTGCATCCAGCCAGTGTGCCTTTACCATAGGCTTGCATGTGTTCTCTGTTCCCCTTTGCTTCCTTGCTTGCTGATGTTATTTGACCATGTGGCTAGCAACCATTTTGTGCATCCAGCCAGTGTGTCTTTGCCAAAGGCTTGTACGGATGGATGTGATATCAGTTTAATAATATGCTTGAGGATCATTGTAGTATATGTATATTAAGAATATGTTTTTGATGATTAGTGCTTATATATTACATGCATTTTTTTTGCATTTTTTATATTGCACATCCTTGACTCACAATAGGTTTCTTATCATCCTCCCATACATACATTGGCAATTATTGATCATTCTTCTTTATTAAAATTTATATATTTTTGTTTTATTGACATTATTTTAATTGTAATTTTTTAAAATTGTAATTATTTTTTTAAATGTCAAATTGTGTTTTTTTATTATTATTTTTTAATGTATTTATTTGAAAAATGTTTTACATTTTGCCTCAGTCCATTCATCCATCCATCCATCCATTAATCTATCTATCTATCCATCCATCCATCCATCAATCCATCATCCATCCATCCATCCTCCATAGGCGCACAGCTGCGCAACAGCATTCAGTTTTTTTTAGGTATGAATCCATTTCATCCTGGACACCCTGGCTGCAGTGCACTGCAGACACATCAGCATCATTCATGTTTTTTAATGAGTATTCCATTTCCCCTTGGACCACATTGCCTGCCATAGGTGCTCACTAGCCTTCATTTTTTTAAATATTATTTTTTCATTTACCCATGCAGTTCCCTGAGTGCCACATGTGTCTCTTTTTAAAAATATGGACATAAAGCAGAGAGGTATATCTGGATGTTGTGTTATCTTCATTGGAAATTACATATTATGGTATGGTTTGACTTTTAAGTGGCTGATTTATTATTACCTAAGTACCCAACCACACTAATATTGCCTTTCTCTCTACTAATTCAAACTGCAACAATGCCATGCTTCAATAAAAAGATTTCTTGTTAGTTTGCTTTTAGATGCACAAGAGAAGAAGAGACATCTCCCGTAGTACTACCCAAACAGAAGGCCTGAACAGTGACCTTAGTCCTCCAATCCCTTCCGTTTGTGCAGCTTAGTGCCATTGCCAACTGAGAGCTTTAGGATGGCCCTAAAGAAAGTCGGTCCCAAGAAAGTGTCAGTGAGAAGAAGCAGCTTTCCACCAGTGGCAGGCTGATCACAACCTTTTTCCAGAGATGTCTGCCTGCCGGACCAGCCTCTGGGGAGGTACCTGGGAACAGCACTCCCGCATCAACAGAACTTCCCCAACCTAAACCCAAGACCATGTCTGTCAGTGAGGCAGCCACAGCAATCATGGTGACACAGACGAGCAGTGACACTGAATTGGATTTGTACCCTTTGCAAAGTAATACCCAATCATTTCAGGAAACAGAGCAAAGTGAACAGCAGCCACAGCCAGCAATAAATGTAAATGTCCAGTATTTGTAAAGCGCACTGCTACCTCCGGAGAGGTGTCCCGGCGCTGGGGGCCGTCGGGAAGATTAAGCGAGCTATTGCCCAGAGTCACATGGTGCTGGTCTGACCTGACGCCGGGGATCGAACCGTGAACCCCAGGATCTGGAGTCAGTCACCCTGGCCGCTGCGCCACACCTCTTCCCAATAGCAATAGTACATCATCCTGAAGTTGGAGCAGAACAGGAGGTTGAGCTTCCTGCCGAACAAGAACCTCCTCTATGAGAATCATTGGTTCCCAGAATTCCAGCAAGGAAAAGGAAGGGTATTACTCTACCATCTTCTCCAAGCACTAATTCTGATGATGATGATAGGGGCATGGAGGGGACCCTGGCAGAGTGCAGAAGACACCAGGAGAGACAAGTGAAAAGAAAATTTCCTGAAAGCTTTGCAATTATGGAAGGGGATGATGAGGAGGACGACAACAACAAACTAGTCATTGTGGAAGGTGACACAGAGCAGTCTGACATTACTATTCAATGTGCCCCGAGGGATGTGGCACAGGTAGCACAGCCAGCTCCCATATTTGTAAATTCCCAGCTGAGACCTGCACCGAACCCTATCTCAGTAGAAGTATGCATTGCAGAGAGGCAATCGACAACATGCCAACCTACCTCCAGTTCTTCTTCATGCACTGGCCCAGTTAAGAGTTACTCCTCCCCAGTTTGGGACTTTTTTAAGGCTGGCATTCAGGGGGAGCACATTACAATATGCACCATTTGCAACACAAATGTTTGTGAGGTAAGCCTGGTTCGCATTATGGTACTGGAGGTCAAGCAGTCCATATGAAAAAATATCATGCAATCTGATGGGAGGAGCACATTAATAAAATTGCTGAACATGGTCATGGTGGTGAAGGTGAGGCGAGCCAGGGACCATCAGATACAAGTCCAATTGTGGTGCAAGTTGATGATGAGAAAAGAGGGTGACATCCTCATGCACAGCAACCCTGTCCCCAGCAGTGCACCACCAGCAGAATCACCCACCTCAGCAACTTCACAATGGCACAAGAAGATGGCGACACCATGGCATATAGAGACTGCCCCACCATGACACACACTGAGTCTACTACCACCTACTTCTCAAAAGTTGCCTGTGTCAGTGGCCCCAGAAAAAAAGAAAATACAAGCTACACTTGGGCAAATGTAGGCATGAGGGTCCCTACGACTGCAACTGCCCAACAGCATGTTTGTACAATGGGAAGCTGTCAAAAATGTTAGGGCTGGACCTCCTCCATTTATCTTTTGTGGAAGGAGTAGGATTCTTAGAATTTGTGGCAGCCATCTGCCCGAAATGGAAAGTTCAGAGTCGGACCTATTTTGCCAGAGTTGCTGTTCCAGCACTGCATCACGATGGGCTGCAATTGATTGGAAAAGCTTTGCAGCAAAGTGTTGTTCACACTATCCACCTGACGAAAGCCATGTGGACCAGTTGTCAGGCAACTGATTACATGTGCAGCACTGCACACTGGATCTCATTTGCAGGGGTGAAGCTAAAGCTATCTACAGCTCTTGGCTCTGAAGAAAGTTTTAAGAGCGTTTGGAGGCATACAACAGGAGCCATGTTTGCCATGGAGAAATCATGTACAGCTGCAAACATCTTGGACGAATTTAACAGCAGGGTGTCTAAATAGCTGCGACCCAGAAGTCTCAGAATTGGATTTGTTGCCACAGAGAATGGCAGTAAGATAGTCAAGGCCATGGCAGATGGTGGCTATTTCAGGGTCCTGTGTTTAGCACATTGCATCTACCTGGATGTGCAAGACTTTCTCAAAAAGAAGACATAGTCAGCAACATACTAACCACCTGCAAAAGAATCTGAACTCATTTCAGCCATTCTTTTAAAGCCCAGAAGCAGTTGGGCATTATTCAGTATGCTAATAGAGTACCAGTTAAAGCCCTGATACAGGAGGTGCCAACAAGCTAGAACTCAACTTATTACATGTTGCAACGTCTGCTTGAGCAGTACAAACAGATCAATGACTATGTTATTCAAAGAGGAGGGGAAGCAATTGGGAAAGCTATGATCATGGATACAGACAAATGGGGCCTAGTCAAATGCCTGACACAGATGCTACTCCCTTTTGAGGTCTTCACATGGGAAGTTAGCAAGGAGGACAGTATGTTGGGCCAAGCTATCCTGTTGTTGCGTCTGCTACCGGACCAGCTAAATAAGGTGTCTGAAAGACTTGCACTCGCAGGTGTGAATGAAAACACAGAAGCAAATGCCTTGGTTGAGAGCTTATTCTTTCACTTGGCTTGTAATGCAAGGCTGCAAAATGACATCATCCCGTCTAAAGAGTACATCTGTGCCACATTACTTGATCCACACTACAAAACAATTCTGCCCATATTCCTTCCTTTGTCTGAAGGGGATGTTTCAAAATACAAGCGGTGGATTGTTAAGCAAGACGGAAACCTGGAAGAAGAATGACTGGAACTTAGAGTCCCACTCTGCAGTTCTGGGGTGCCACCTTCAACTTCCAGAGAGGACAGTCCTGTTGTCTCACAGTAGCCAACAACAGCAACAAGAACACTAGCCGCAACAACAACAGGAACACAAGAATCATCCACAACATCTGCATTGCCTTGGTATCAAATGGCAGGGCTTAAGTCCAGTGCAGAGGCAATGGCAAAAGAGGATGAGCAAGTGGCAGCACCAATGACCATTAAGAGGGTGCTCCAGGAGTATCTGGATGATCCAAAAGAAGTCTATGTGGATCAAAACCCATTGATATATTGGTATGGAAAGATCTGTCAATGGCCAGAGCTCAGCAGGCTGGAAATAAAGTTTCTGGCTTGTCCTATAGACACTGTGTCTGCTGAGTGAATGTTCAATGCAACTGATGCAGTTGTTACATTGAGAAGGTAAGTCTCTCACCTCAAAACATGGAGAGATTGACCATGATCAAAATGAACCAACATTTCATACCACACAATTACTCAATCCCTGAAGCAGCACAGGAGGAGGAAGATGATTGGTCAGAATCAAGTGTGTCAGCTGACAAACTTCTGGGTGAACCACCTCAGTTTGAGGACAAACTACACTTCCCGGACTGAGTATGCCAGTGCCACCATATAGCTATTTAATTATTTCTAATTGAACTTCTTTCTTTGAAAAAAATGTAACTAGTGGAACATTACTATTTACCTATACAAAATACTGCAATTCTTTTTTTCTACTTGTTCTCAAACAGCAGTGCTTACCTTCCTTCTGTCCTTCTCCTTGACTCTAAAATACTGTTTCTGCTTTGCAATCCGCAGGGCTTCTCGTCTCCTACATGAATGAAAGGCGAAACCTGAGTTCAACACTCCTGCTTACCTATCAGACAGGTCAAGACAGGCACCCAAGAGTGATGGACATTCCTGAGGAGAATGCAGATGCACCACTCAATTTGGCAATCCAGTTTAATTTTTCTTTTAACAATCATATTTTTGGAACATGGGTTCAACTCACTCCTCTACAATTAGTGTTTTCCAAACCTAGAAAAGAGAACATTTAAATATCTGAACACTTGAGTCTCTAGGGCAGAAGAACTGTTTGCGATGCATTTAACTGTACTGTGTCATACTCCTTCCACAACAGATTGATGATGATGATGTGCTGCTCATCGTCCTGATGAATATTGTTATTGTGTTGTGTTTGTCTTTGTCATACCTTTCCCCAAATGCCCTTTCCCATCCATTCATCAAACCCTTAACCCTCTTCCCTTGGGCGGTGTGATTTTTTGGAGCTGTGTCTTAATATACACAGAATAAGCACAGACTTGGTGGGGCGGATGTGGTTAAATGCGACACCAACTCACTGCAGGATCTTCTATTACCTGTACAGAGTACAGACTTTGAGTACATTTTCCCTGACTTGAGGATTTAATAACTTTTGTTTTCAAATTCCATGCTCACCATTGCTCATAATCATTTACTACTGCTAGTTTTTGTTATAATATGTGGTATTCATTGATATGACATAGTGATAGCAGTCTGTCCTCAATCTTTCTAAAGCTTATAATATAAATGTATATGTATATCCTACTAACGCTTGGTTTTTCTTTCAATGTAGTTGCCTTTGATCCTTTTGATTAATCCTGCAGTTGGAGATCACCTAGGTGGGAGTCGGACCTCACTGTGATGCCTTCCCTGATAGAGCACTACCACTACCAGAAAGTAGGCACCTTGGGAAACCTTCCCATAAGGTGGAAGATTGACAGAGGGTGAAGTCAACTACTTTCTTAGTACATAACTAACTTGTACTGCAGATGAGATAAGTATAATTAATTGTTTATCTATGTTTCTGTAGGCAATATAGGGAATGGCAGCATACCCTCCTAACTGGCATACACTTTGAGAAATATATTTTTTTAAGAACAGGCTGCGCAAAAAGGCAGCAGTGCAAAGTAAAAGTAAAATACAAAAAAAAACTTCAGGCATGAAGTATGATATAAATAATATTTTTCCCTTTACTTGAAGAGCCAAGGAAAATAACACCCAAAACAGACCCACCACTCTTCCCAAACATATTAACCCATCCCGAACCAATGTCCAAAGAAGAAAAAGTTAAAAACGCCCGGTGTCAACTCCCTTACAGTCCTCTCCACCCACAACAACAGTCCCTCCCACCAAAACAAAAAATGAAAAAGGGGCTAGAAGAGGGCATTGTCAATTCTGGTCCATCGCTGGTCCAGACTCTGCTTGTTCCTCCTCAAATGGCTCTCTAACCGGATCTTCAAATGGTCAATCCACTACAGGATGATGTGCTGGAATGAGCAGGAGGGGTGACCACTGGAAGCAGTGACAGTCAGGGACCCTAGCTGGAGATGGCGATGTAATGTCCGGGAGGCTGGAAGGTGTGGCTGCCTTGCTGAACTGAGGCCAGGGTCAGAGGCAGTTTTTTCCTCCTCTTCCTCCTTCAGGGCCACCAGCTGCTGGTATTCTGACTGGATGGTCTCCTGCCTCTGCAGCCACAGCTGGGCCACTATCTCCTGCCTAGTCGGTGGTGGACCAGTAGGAGTAGCTATATCAGGAGGAAAACAAAAAGAAAAAGGACAAATTGTAAACTATTCTCTGAGTTATTAAATAGTGGGTGCACAGTAGCAGTATATACCCTGTGTGGAAAAATATATTACCTCTCATTAATGAGTAAGGCATTATGAGCTATGGAACACAAGACGTTGTGCTAATTTATTAGAGGCCTGCAAGCCAGCGCGTTGGGTACTTTGCTACTCTCTGCAGTCTGTAGCTGGACAATTATCTCACTTTAATTCCAATAGCCCTGCTCTTCTCCAAATGCCTTTCACATTCTGCCCTAACTCCAAAGAGGCAGATGAATAATGAATAAAATACTACATCACACGCGTCACGTATAAAACGCGGATATCCTGTATGCCATGAGTAGACGGTAGAGAAAACAATGCACTGCACTACATTGAATGAAACGAGATGTATAGATTGCATTTGGCATGTTTGTCACAGAGTTTCCCTTACTCCAAACTTGAAATCAGGCATGTGGTCCCACTTTACTCACTAGCCTCGCCCCCCATCACAGATTATTTTCAACAAATTCATTACCTGGGCTGTAAGGAAAGGAAACTTGATTTTCTCTACTGCAGGGTAAAGTAGAGGGGTTAGGCTGGGTAGGTAGAGCTTTTGCTACAGAATAGTGGGGTGTCACTGATCATCGTCATGTGACTAAGCTTTGGCTTATTCAGTCACTGTAGTTGACGAAAGTCAAAAATTAAAAATTTAAACAGGTGTAAATCTGTTATGGCAAATCATGAAATATATTTATGAATCATTTCACATGGCCATAAAAATGTGGCACATGCCAATAATGGATCTTTCAATATTTTGATAGGCTGGGATGGAAGAACTTAGGAAAGAAGAAAGGAGTGAAGTACTGAGAGGTGAGTAAGTGGCCAAAGGGGAACACACCTTCTGTGTTCGGTTTGCAATGCATTAAAAACCTTGTAAATTCATCATTAACTGAAGCACACACTTTGCCCAGCCAACACTGCAGTCGTGGATTGAACCATACTGCACTTAGGTCATGGGTGGCGATATGCCATGGGCAGGGACTGGAGGAGGGTGATGAATGATGATGGGTGGGATATATATCTGCCTCGCTTAACAAATACAGTGAGTCAAGGTAGTATGCCAAAAATTAAAATACCCCCTACTTTGAACCATAACTTTGATAATCATAAAACCAAGTAAACGAAGTAGGTGAGCAGCCTGCCCCTCTCCAGAGCAGCTCCCTTGTTTATCCATCCAAGCAACTGTTCATTTATCCTTTAATTTGTCTATATTCACCCATACCCACCACGATTTAAGCTTTACTTTCTCTCATCCAGTCTTTCACCAAAATTTCCAATCCATCCATTCAGTATCCACCCTTTCTTTCAACCATCCTTTCACCCATCCATTCATTTACCCAATACCCACCCATGTATCCTTTCAGCAACTCATGCATCCTTTCACTCATATACCATTTTTGCCCATCCTTACAGGTAAAAGAGGCAAAGAACTCAACCACGGCTGTAGCTGCTAAAGCAGGGGGGGGAGTCATGATCACGAGTCACGATGATGCTCTTGTAGCTAGTGAGTATAATAGTAATTTTCAATAAGCAAGCATTGTGATTTGTGACTTACCACCACCTGTCCCTGCCGCCGCTTCTCCCCTTCCATCCGACGCTTCTCCTGCAGCAAAATTTGAGACGGCACTGGTGATCTGTCCGCCTAAAATAAAAATTGCACATTTTTTAGATGCCAGATACGCATCCCCTTATTTTTTTCATCAAAAAAATACAACCGCAATACACTGCTACAGTTTGGTTAGCAGTATCTTCTATTAAATATCACTCTGGAAATTTTGTTGGTTGACAATGTTAGAAAAGCCAGGTAGTCAAGCCAACAAAAACTTTTCATAATGGAGGGGCAGAGCTTTAGCCTATAATGATGACTCTGAGTCATTGAAGCACAGTGACGGGGTGGAATAATGGTCAATGAAAGACATAAGGTGTTGGTTCACAAATGCAGTGGGACCTCATACTTTCCAGCCATGCTGCACTGTCATGGAAACTGCGGGTATACTGTCTAAATGAATTACACAGCATAACATTGGGAGGTGGGGGTGGTCCATGACCACTCTCTCTTTAACTGTGAGAGCATGAGCTTGAAAAAGAAAGCTCCCTCAACAAACATGCATGGTGAATATAATTTATAATACTAGCTTACATGGGCTGCAATCTTCACAGAAGTCAGTAGAGTATTAAAAATCAGTTTTTAGTCTTAAAGTACCACAAGATATATAGGGGAGAGGGAAAGATTACTGACAAAGCAAAAGAAAACTACAGACAGGAGAAAGTCAGCTACAAAAACAAAAACATGAAATATGCAGAAAAAGGCTAATGCAGGGATAACAACAATTAAACAAAAATTAGATAGGGGAGTTGGGAAAAAAAGGAGAAGGTATAAAAAAATAAACAAGGCAAAACCTTGTCACCCTGCTCTGACATGATGCTGGGTGGGGTGAAACATGAAAAGGAAGGAAGGAAGGAATAAGGAAAGAATAAATAAGGAAGTAAAGGGAAAAATAAGCAAAAATACAAGAAGTCACAAAAAAACACAACAAAAATAAAAAAACGTAAAATACACAGACACAAAAACACACTAATACATTAAATAAAAATGAGGGGTCGCTAAGTTAGATGGAGGAAGGATTGAAAAGATTTAGTAGGATTGGAAAAAGAGGCGCCAGCACCATGAACAGAACAGAAAACAAAATGGCTGCGCCAATACGAACCACATGGTGCCCTTTGTGTGCAATTTCTGGCATGAAAACGCACTTCGCACTGCGTAAGACGTAGAACGTAACACGAACGGGCGCATCGAGCAGCGCCGCCCACTCGCAGAGTTTTTTGACAACTTCATGGAGTTCCGTGTAGCACGACTCCACGAACTGCTCCCAGGCCTACTTAGAATATGTGAGAACATCGGGTAGGACACTCTGGGCTTCCCACTTAGACATGAAAACACACACCCATAGATCATTAAAACAGACACTGAGACCAAGAATAAAGACAGATTTGAAAATAATATTCAAACATATCCTAGAGGACAACTCAGACTCTGGACTTTAGAAACCACAGATACTTGAGGGAGGCTACCTGAGCAACCAACTGTGATACACAGCTATAGAAATGGAAAATTGCAGGTAAGCTAAATACACTAGCACAATTTAGCTTTATTGTCCCTGATATTTTTCCATATTTTTACCTAGTCTCATTTGGGCTATAGAACTCATTCCCCAGTTTTTTTAAATAAAAATTACAAGTAAAGTATCTTTGTCGCTTTCAGCTGCATGTCATATCATTTCTATTTAGGGCAGTTGTTTGCAGGGCAACAAATGAGTATATTTATTTACATTCACTGGAGTTTGTGAAAATGCCCAAGGCTTAAAATTGAGCTGGAGTGATTGACTGCCTTGCTGTAAAACTGATATCTTATGATTCCCTCCCTGTGACTATTGAAAAATGTGCAGCAGGCAGAGTTGATTTTAGAGCAAAACAATGTTAGGCACTGACTTCTGTGCAGGCAGGTGCAGTTTGGTGAAGCAGACATCTTGGTGTATCTAGTCGATTGATCTTCAAAGCTGTTTCTTCTCAGCACACGACAAGGGTGGGTTCAGTCTCTAACTCTGCTCAGCTGCCAGGAAAAGGCTGTTCCCAGGCAATTTCAAACTTCACTGTCTCTGGTGTCTCAGTTTCATTTTGATTGAGATTTATTTTATCATCACTGCCTTGATTAAGATTATGGACCTTTATTGTTATTAAAACATTCCTTTAGCTGCTCTTGCTTGTTTTACTTACTTTGCAATCTTCCACATTGAAGCGAGCTGCTAGGACTCTCTGGCCATCTCTCCAGGTGTAGGTCATCTCTTTGCAGTCAGCCTCAGTGTTTTTTGGCCTTCCTCTTTTCCTTTTCCCTTGATGGTTCCAGATCAGGGCTTGCCTGGTGGTGTGTGACGTAGGTTTGCGGAGGGTATGACCTAAGCAGCCCCAGCGTCTTTTCATGATTTCTTCATGGGGATAAGAGTTGGGAGGTCTGCTGCCATAGTTTGTTGTTGCTAATGGCGTTTGGCCAGTGGATTTGGAGGATTTTACTCAGACAGGCGTTGATGAAGGTCTGGACTTTGTTGGCGGTGGTCACTGTTGTCCTCCAAGTTTCTGCTGCATACAGAAGGACCGGTTTTACATTGGTGTTAAAAAGTCTAATCTTGCTTTGCCGCGTTGGGTCCTTGAAGCTCCAGATCTTCTTTAGCAGAATGAAGGCAGAGCTTGCTCTGATGATTGTTGCATTGACGTTGGCGTTTGTGCCACCCTGCTTTTCTATGATACTGCCCAGATAGTTGAAGGCCTCAACCTCTTCCAGTGCATTGCTTGCAAGAGTGACTAAAGCTGTGCTGGCCATATTAGCCTTCAGGATCTTTTTTTTCCCCTGTGGATGTTGAGGCCAAGTTGTGCTTATGTAACTGCCACATTGTTGATCTTCTCTTGCATCTGCTAATGGGAGTTGTAAGGCAGACTGTCTGCAAAGTTCAGTTGATCAGGCTGTGTCCAAGGTGTCCACTGGATCCCATTTCTTCTCCCTGCTGTGGATGTCTTCATGATCCAGACTATGGCCAGCAGGACCAGGCGAGACCAAACAACCCTGAAGGACTCCGGTCCTCATTTGGAAGGCTTCAGTGAGTTCTCCTCTATGGACTATTCTGCAGGTTGTTTCCCTCATGAGAGTTCCTGATGATTTTTACGAGTTTATCTTGCACACCATAGTGGCGGAGGAGTTTTCAAAGGGTCTCTCTGTCCACTCTGTTGAATTTCTTCTCATAGTCGATGCAATTGACATAGAGGTGGTAGTTCCATTCCATCGATTGCTCAATGATGATGGGCAGTGTTGGAACCTGGTCTGTGAGGATCTATCTTTGCGGAAGTCAGCTTACTGATCTCACAACTGAGCGCCAATTTGTTCCCTTATTCTGTTAACAATGACTCTGTTGAACACTTTGCCTGGGGTTGACAGAAGAGTTATTCCTCTGTAGTTTGCACAGTTACTCAGGTCAACATTTTTAGGGTTCTTGATGAGATATCCCTCCTTCCCATCTGATGGCACCTTGTCCTCTTTCCAGATCCTTCTAAACATGGGATAGAGCATTTCTGCTGATGTTTCAATGCCTGCCTTCAGTGCCTCCACATGAATGTTGTCAGGTCCTGTTGCCTTCTCATTTCTCAGATGTTTGATAGCTTGCCATATTTCTTCCTTGGTTGGTCTGCTACTGTCCATTGACAAGTGCTTGTCAGCTGGCTGTATGTTTGGTGGAGACTGTGGCACCGACTGGTTCAGCCGTTCTTGAAAGTACTCCACACATCTTCGTTGTTGTCCTGTGTTATCCATAATTATCTTCCAAGCTTTGTCTTTAATGGGTCTTTCTGGCTCACTGTCTCTGCCGGAGAGTTTCCTCTTTATGTCATAGAGTACTTTCAAATTTCCACTGCTTGCTACTTTCACCATTCTTTTCATGTCGCATAGGCCTCCGTTACCCATGACTTCTTCTTACCTGGTGACATCGCCTCCAATCTTGGCATTGAGGTCCCCCATCAGCATGGTGAGGTCTCTCTGAGGGCATTTTTCTGGGATGAACTGGAGTCTTTTGTAAAATTGTTCTTGTTCCTCTTGTTCAATGTCATTTGTAGGTGCATAGCACTGGATAACATTTATGCTAATCCTCATTTTCTTTGTGCAGAAGGTCGCTGTCATGATTCTGGGACCATGGATTTCCCATTCATTCAAAGCTTTGTTGGCTGCTACTGATAGCATCAGTGCTACTCCCTGAGTGTGTGGGGTGTTCTCTTCCTCATGTCCAGGATACAACAGCATTACTCCTGGAGCCAGTCTTTTCTGTCTGGACTGTGTCCATCTTGTCTTGCTGATGCCAAGCAGGGCAAGGTTGTAGTTTTTCATCTCCGCTGCCACTTGGGCTGTCTTGCCTGTCTTGTGCATAGTCCTCATGTTCCATGTCCTGATTGTGATGGTCTTGGCCAAAAGCAGGTGGATCAGCTTGTGGCTTCCTGGATCTCTGGCTCTTACCACAAGGCATCATAGATCTCTGTGAAGACGATTCCTCTCTCCCCAAGGCTGAGATAACTTTTGGTCTTTTAGTTTTCATTTTTGTAGCTAGGATATTTTTTACATGGTGAGGTAGCAAGCCCCACATACAACCTCATCCATTCACAGCCAGACATGGGATCAAGTTGATGGCCTATACTCCAGGAGGGGTAGTAGGCATAAGTAAGTAAGTAAGTAAGTAGGGAGCTGACACTCCAGCAGGGAAGAGGTGAAGTAAATCTGTAGGACAAAAATTCCCCATGAGGGCCAGAGCAGTGACTATCATTAACATTCGCAAGCAATATAGGTGTAGTATGGGCACCTATCACACTCATGCACTTCTCCTAGATTGGAGCAGGCTCCAAAAATCAAATATCTCTGAGCCTGCTGATCTTGAGACATATTTCTTTTAGCTTCTTGCGTTTAGGCAAGGGTATGGTCTGTCTCTGACCATCCTCAGAAATTCAAGGACAGGCTGTCTTCATGCATTGGCAGTCTTCACAGCCAAAGTAGATTTTTCAGTTAGCTTTTGGCTAAGATTTGTTTTTTATCACTACTGCCTTTATTGAATAGATATTATTCATTCTCATTGTCTTTATGATTTTTCTTTGGTTGTTGATGCTAATTTCACTTAAGTGGTTTTCTACAGCCTTGGGTCATTTCTGTTGCCTAGGTTGCCACTGCTCTGATCAGGGGATGTGTTGAAACTGAGGGACATCACTTCCTTGAAGAGATTACCACGGGTCAGGAAGGTGATGATCGGCCTGTATCATTCAACAAAATCCAGGCCCATACAGAGACCACATAGGCATGTTGAGCCTACATATGCGTCTTTTTGCATCTGTTTTTATCTGTGGAGGGAAGAAGATACACCATGCTAGTAGTTTTGTGGAGGCATTAGTCCCCAGTTTGGCTTGCTGCAAGCTTATGTGATAAGTGACTTCACTTGGGTGTTGCCGCCTGTTTAGGGAGGTGCTTCCTGTTTTTTTTTGTTTTATCTTAGAATTTAGGCCAGTCATTAATCTGAAAAGCATGCTGTATTCAGATTGCTGCCATGTTACAAATATAAATAGCAATGAGCAGAGAATACTGTTATGTTTTGGGAATACATTTGTCAGTCATAAATCAGCTCCCTTATTATCTTCTTGTCCCAGTCATTGCCAGCAGCAACATTGACCATAGCTTGTATTGCATTATGGTTAGGCAGAGAGTGGCATCACCTCTTAGATGTACCCTTTAAATCTCTTCCATATCCAAAATGCAACTTCTCCCTATGAGGTTGGTATAAGGCTGGCATGCAAGACTTGGCTAGGTCAAAATGGCCCCATGCAAGATTGTAATAGACTACAGAATAGTTTTATGCAGTTTCCTAATGAGGTTACAATCATGTTAGAGAACCTTGGCTTGCAGAGACAACTGGTTGATAAATCCTTCCTCTAAAAACCCCTGCTCTTCTAAGTATAAAGTCAATCTCCTCTCGGATGCTCAAGCCTTTGATAAACATCTCTCTGAAAAATGCACAGTTAGCAGTTGGGTACACTCTAGATCTATATTACATATTATAGGGGGTAGTGTTATTGTCCTGGCAATTACAGTGACCTTGTGTAAATGTCTTTTAATATGGAATATGAACACTCTGCTATGTATTCTTTATACGATTCACCTGGCATTCCTAAGCATAAGACTTGGAGGTCTAGAGGATCAAACAACTTCACCTTATACACTTCTGCTTGTTTGAAACCATGGCATTTAAAGTCTTCCTTAGAATGTTAGCCACTTGAAAGACTATTGTTCTCTATACAACTTCTGAAGGATATGTCAGTTTTGAGGATGGCTTGACTCAATATATGCCTTTGGTATCTAACTAACATGGTCTGGTACGATTTTGATAACTAGGAAGATACCAATGACACTAGGATAATGACACTCTTAGATGATCTGACAGTTTAGGGTCTTATACAGTGAAAGTAATCATCAAATCACACCAATAGTTCTAACAATCTCCCTCTTGTGAAGGTATTCCTGCAGGCCTTGACATTAACTGATCATGCTGATATCTCTTATCACTTTATATGCCTTACATAGGTGACATTAGAATCACCCTTTAGCATATTTATTGGATTCCATTGTCCCTCATGAATCCTGAACAGTTGAAAACAGATTTTCTTGCTAGCACAAATGGTATACCAGTCTAAATAGGGCTACGTTGAGATCAGTCACTCATTGATGGCTCATTCTAGGACTAGAAGAAAGCCAACTTTTATCGGCAGTCATATAGGGAGGCAATTTTGCATGCCAAAAAGAATTATGGGCCTCATTAGAATGTCAGTCGGAAACTAAACGCCCGACTCCTTGTCGGATTCGGTTCCGACCGACTCACGGTCGGCGGTTCTGCCCAATCAATCATGAGACCAATCATGATGCTTCCGAACACCGTTCGGAAGGACTCCAATTGACTAATATGGGAGCCTATGTTCCGACCAACAACACAGGCTCCTAGGGGAAAATGGGTGTCTACGGAAAACCTTGCACCCTCTCACGGGCACCCCACACTGTGCATGGATTTACAGGGGTCCCTTGGGTAACCCCTCAACCCTAAACTGGAGGTCTCAGGATGAAGGGGGGGCCTGCTAGGGGCCCAAAGTAAGTTTCCGACAGCCTTTTTCGTGTCGGACAGACCAAGTCGGAAAGGCTGTTGAAATCCGACATCGTAATCGGTCGGTCGTAAATTCTGTCCGTGGAGCTGTACGAATCGGCTCCTACAGACTCGGATTTTCAGAATGCTGGTCGGATCCGATTCGGCATTTCCCTTCCGACCGCGAACATTGTAATCGGCCAGTCGGAATTGTTTCCGACCGAGTCGAGCAGATGGGTTCCGACACTGTCTAGGGGAATCCGACTGTCGGTCGGAGGCTTTCCGACCGACATTGTAATGAGGCCCTATGTGTCCTAGACAATTGCCTTTGCCTTATACCACAGTAAGGACATTTTTTGCATTATTTGGGCGATCATTAATGCTGTAATTACATTTTGCCTTCCTTCTCCCCTTTTTGCTGAATTTGTTTTGTTGGCTTTGGGACTCTGTGCACCTTTTCACTGCTAACCAGTGCAAAAGTGCTTGTGCTCTCTCTTTAAAATGTGGTAACATTGGCTTATGCTCAATTGGCTTATTTAATTTGCTTATAAGTTCCTAGTAATGTTCACTACATGAGCCCCGGGTCTGCAAATTAGATGCTACTAGTGGCCTGCAGCACTGATTGTGCCACCCACTTAAGTCACACCTTAAACATGGCTCAGGCATGCCACTGCAGAGCCTGTGTGTGAAGTTTAAACTGCCATTTAGACCTGGTAAGTTAACCCACTTGCCAGGCCCAAACTTTCTTTTTATTACATAAAAAGTCACCCTTAAGGTAGGCCCTGGGCAGCACTATGGGTAGGGTGCAGTGTATTTAACAAATTGGACATGTACTTTTGAGTTTTACATGTCCTGGTTGTGAACTACTTTTAAATATGTTTTTCACTACTGCAAGGCCTATCTCTCTCATAGGTTAACAAGAGACTGCCTTATAACATTTTATAAGTGTAGTTTCCCATTGAGACAAGATAGGAAAATCAAATTTGGTGACTCTGGACTCACAATTTAAAAACACAACTTATGGTGAAGCTGGTTTTTAAATTGCAGTTCTGAAAATGCCACTTTTAGAAAGTTAACACAAAGAGATGATGGACGGATCCAGTGGC
Source organism: Calotriton arnoldi (assembly GCA_963921515.1). Classification (NCBI taxonomy): domain Eukaryota; kingdom Metazoa; phylum Chordata; class Amphibia; order Caudata; family Salamandridae; genus Calotriton; species Calotriton arnoldi. The sequence continues at coordinate 803,262 of CAWUFW010008454.1, read as the reverse complement.
AAAGTGAGCAAGGGACCCACGTTTGGGCATACCCTGCCAAATTAGGGCGAACAAAGCAAATGCAAGGAGATGATGGACGGAGCGCTGAAACTTTTCAGACACTCACCCCCAGTCACAGATCTGGGTTGAATCCATCATGGTTCTTTAGCTCACTTCGCCACCTCAGTTCAGACCCAGCTATATGCAAATCAGTCTTGACCCTGTGCCTCATGGGAACAGTCCAGCCCGAACTGCCAAGCCAGGTCTTCCCTGAACCGGAAACAAGCATCCTGGGACCGGTTTTGGGGTAACACCCCTCATCAGCCAGGCTAGCTTGAATCCAGTGGCAAAGTGAGCAAGAGACCCATGTCTGGGCATACCCTGCCAACTTAGGGCGAACAAAGCAAATACAAGGAGATGATGGACGGAGCGCTGAAACTTTTCAGACACTCACCCCCAGTCACAGATCTGGGTTGAATCCATCATCGTTCTTTAGCTCACTTCACCACCTCAGGTCGGACCCAGCTATATTCAAATCAGTCTTGACCTTGTGCCTCATGGGAACAGTCCAGCCCAAACTGCCAAGCCAGGTCTTCGAACTATGGCCAGGTCTAAACGGGTTGCATGGTGAGCAAAAGAATGATGGATTTAAACCAAATCTCTTTACTGGGTGTGAAGGTTTTGATTTGTTCTGCATTCCGTCCATCAATTGTGTGTCTTTTGCTTCCTCGCCCTAAGTGCGCCGGGTATGCCCAGACGTGGGTCCCGGGTTTACTGTGCCACTGGATTCAAGCTATCCTGGCTGATGAGGGGTGAAACCCCAAAACCGGTCCTAGGATGCTTATTTCCGGTCCAGGGAGTACATGGCTTGGCAGTTCAGGCTGGACTGTTCCCATGAGGCACAGGGTCAAGACTAACCCTGGGCGAAGTGCTTCGCTACGCTCGCGTAGTTTGCGAAGTTTGCGCTACTTCGCACAACGCGAATTGCACGTAGCACAGTGCGAACACGCGTAGCGTAGCGTAGTGCCGCGGTCATTTTTTGCTTGCTCGCGGTCCTCAACGTCAAGTTGGCGACCGCAAGCAAGCAAAATGACATCCCGGCGAGACTTTTTCCTCGTTCGCGATCAGCAACATCAAGTTGCCGATCGCGAGCGTGGAAAATAAACCTCCCGGCGAGATTCTCAACGCGGGAGGTCAGGTTTCTCATTGCGAGTGGTCGCGTATGCTCGCGACCGCTCGCGATGAGAAACTACCAGTCCGCGTTGAGAAGCTGCCGCTCGAGTAAAAATCTACTCGAGCGGCAGTAAAGATAGCTTCGCACTGTGCAAGTTGCCATTTTCAATGATTGCACAGTGCAGACAAGCATCCGGCACTGTGCAATCATTGCGAACAGTGCGCTACGCAGTTCGCGTAGTGCTACGCGAAGCTTGCGTAGCGCGAACTGCACTTTGCGTAGCTTCGCGAAGCATTACTTCGCGAACTACGCCCACCCTTAGTCAAGACTGATTTGCATATGGCCAGGTCTAAACTGGGGTGGCATGGTGAGCAAAAGAATGATGGATTTAACCCAGCTCTCTTGACTGGGTGTGAAGTTTTGATTTGTTCTGGATTCCGTCCATCAATTGTGTGTCTTTTACTTTTAGAAAGTTGGCATTTTAGCACTTAAACCATTTGTTGCCTTCTGCCTGTCTCTGGAATACACATCTAGGGTGGGTGACAGCAGGCATTGTGGATTCCCTTTAGACAGCCACACACAAAGGAAGGGTAGGTGTGACTGAGTGGCCATCTGCATGTTGATGGGTTATTCTGAGCAGGATGGGAGGTAGGAGCTTACACTTATACCTGAAAGGGCTGTGTCCTGTCCCCACACAAAGGATTGCATACCCTCCTGGAGTTGGTCTGGAGCCAGGTCAGGAATGCAAGGTCTTATGCACTTCAAAGCATCTCTTTGAAGTCTCCCTACTTCAAAGGCCCAACTGGGTATAAGTACTGGACCTATGACACCACCAACTCAGAACACTTCTGAAACTGAGGACATTCTACCAGGTAGAAGGACTGCTGTGCTTCCAGGAGGGACTGCCACTTCACTGAACTGCTTTGCTCTGTTGTCCTGCTGCCTACTGCTTCTTTCCTAGGAGTGAGAAGGACTGGACCTGCATCGCTACATCCTAGAAGCTAAGTACTCTCCAAGGGCTTGCTGGCTTGCCTCCTGTTTTGGAGTCTCAGTGCCATCAAAGACTTCCTTCAACTCTGCTTCAGCTGCTGGACTCTACCAACTGTGAGTATTGCCCTGCCAAGAGCTGCCAATCCAGTCCTGGGCCCTGAAAGTGGGTTCTGCAACTGTTTTGCTGCAACAATCGACGCAGTGACGACTCTGCGCCGATCAGAACCAACACATTGCCCTTCAAAGCCAAAGCAGTGGAAATTCAAGAACATCCCTGTGTGGCTCAATGACGACGCAGGGCCCAATTACAAGGCTGGACGATGACGCAGTGCCTGCATCGTAAGCGGTTCAGCACCAAAGCGAGACTTGACTGCGAGGCTCGATGACGATGACTCATCAAAACTTTAACACCAACAATTACTCCATCCAAAGAACTTTTTCAGCGGGTCCTATGGGGTCCTGTAGTCGACCCTCCATTGCAGTCGACCTTAACTTTGGATTTACCCTGGTCCAGTGTGACATCAAGTAACCACTAAGTGCTATTGGCTTTTAAGCATTATATTGCAGTTTATTCTTTAAAAATTCCTTTGTCAAGTTCTACTTATTGGATTTTTGTTGTTTTGGTCTTGTTTTACTCGGATACATGTTCTCTATTTTTCTAAACTGGTGTTGAGTTTTTTTGTGGTGTTTTCACTGTGTTACTGTAATTAAAGTGTGCACAAATACTTTACACATTGCCTCTTAAGTTAAGCCTAATTGCTCTGTGCCAAGCTAGCAGAGGGTGAGCACAGGTTAATTTAGGTTGTGTATCTGACTAACCCTGGCTAGAATTGTAGTCCCTACTTGAACAGGATGCCCATCTCTGCCAACTAGAGATCCAATTTCCAACAGCCATCTTTAGACTAGAAGGTCAATGCAATCACCTATAGTTCAATGTTTTGCAGACAAACACAACAAAAAATGCTTAGGTCATTGTTGGCTCCTTTATTAATTGCTGCAGAACGCTTTTCTTGGAAGCTCCTTGAAAGCTACTTAATAGACTACAGAGTCTCCAAAATCAAGCAGTCCAGCATTGTGGTAGCAAAATGTGAGTGTATTCTAATCCTGCATTCTTTCTAAAAGATTTCTGTAAAGGGTAAGGAATCTTGGTATATGGTGTTAATACACAAATGTCTACGTCAGTTTGGTTTAGCACACTGGAGCCAACCTGTCAGCTGATACATTCTAGCTTGAGAATTAAGAGTGCCTGATGTGCATTTGGATGTAGGCAGACGATTCCTACAAGAATGGCTATATGGTAAATCTCTGCTGTCATTGGGCCCAAGAATGTTGCACAATCTTTTCCCAGCCCTATAAGAGAGTCCTAACCTTGAGCAGTTCAATCAACATAGAAAAACAGATCCTTTGCAAGTATGCTAACAGAGAACTGACAGGAGGCAAGAACTTGGTGACTTCAGTCATGATTTATGGATGTCTGTATAAGATGATTCCTGAAGTACCAGCAACAGTGGGACAACATTTTCCTGAATAAGTTGAATATGTGGCTTCATTCATGGGGGCAAAATCTCACTTTGTCTAGGATGAAAAATATTCCTTGAACCAGCAATGGGTGAAGAAACAGCTGTCAAGTAGACAACCTTGGCTTACCTGGCAAGTGAAACAGCAGATTGTGGCTTTGAGCTATCTATCCATCTATCTATCTATCTATCTATCTATCTATCTATCTATCTATCTATCTCATGGTTTCCACAGTGAGGTTTCCCAGTACTGCTCTAAGGTTGTGGAGAACGATTACCTTACAATAAACACGTTTTTAGTAACATACAAAAAAAAATTAGGAAGTACAGGCACAGAGCTTTAAAGGTAGAGCATTCCACAAAATGGGGACAAGAAAGGCAAAAGACCTTCCACTTGCATAGATAATTTCCAACAAGGTATTTTAGCCATATGTTGACTCTCAGAGCAAAGGGTGCACTTAGGAGAATAAAAATGCACTAGCGCATTGAGGTACATGGGGCGACATCTGTTCAAGGCTTTGTGCATGTAGCACAATGTTTTAAATTGAATGCTCTTATTTGTTGGTGTCTATTGAAGACTGCATGAATGTGAAAAAAACAAACAAGATCTTGGCACATGACAAAGCAATTCAGCTGCCGCATTTTGCACAATCTGAAGCCTCTTCTTCAAATGTTTTTTTGACCCGCCTAGGTATAAAACGATTCCGTGGTCTAGCCTACAAATGATCAAAAATTGTATGATGGTTCTTTCTGTATAGAGAGGAAGAATCCAAAGAATTTTCTTAAGACATTTAAGAAGCTCGAAACAGCAGGCCACGATCTTAGTTATTTAATGATCCATAGAGGGCCTAGAATTAAACGCCCAAGTTCTTAACCACCATAATGGGAGTAGGCAGCAGTTCAAGGTCGTCTGGCCACCATTGTGGGTCCCAAAGCTAAGGCTGATTACTCTCCACTAGCATCTCTGTATTGTCGCCATTCAATTTTAGGAAATTCTTCCTCATTCACCACAACACCTCAGTGAAGCAAAGGCTGAAAATGGAACAACTTATATCATCAACTGCACTTAGCAATGCAATGATCTGAGTGTCATCAGCATACAAGAAAGAGGACATTCCTTGTGCCTCCACTAAGTCAGCCAAAGGCCGAACATAGATATTGAATATTGTAAGGCTCAGGGAGGAGCCCGGAGGCACACCACTTGAAAGATGCAAAATTGAAGACCTGTGTAGCTTAGAAGACACCTCCACAGAGTGATATTATAGAAAAGGAATAAACCAGGACAGGGCTGAATCCTGGATACCAATTTCAGCTATTCTCTGACACAAAACAGAGTGGGACAACATGTCGAAAGCTGCGTTGAGATCTAATAAAATGAGAGAGCAATACCGCCACAATCCAATTATCTTCTAAGGCACTCCACAGCTCCGAGTAGGGCTGTTTGTGTGCTAAAGCTGGAACGGATGCCTGACTGAGAGGAATGTACTAAGTCTTGGTCCTCCAAGGATGCAGAGAGTTGACAGTTAATGTGTTTTTCGAAGATCTTGGCACAGATAGGCAGAAGAGAGATGGGTCAGGAGTTGGCCCAGACAGTGGAATCAAGAGTGGATTTTTAGAGCAAAGGAACCACCATGGTGTGTTTCCAGGCCATGGGAACTCGGCCTTCTAACAGTGAGGAATTTAAAAGGCAAATTAAATAGGAAAAAAGCACTGCTTTAGCTCTTTCATTAATCCTGGTGGTAGAGGATCACAGGGAGAGCCACATTTAATATATTCAAGAAGAGTCACTCGAGTAATAAGGTCTAGCGGAAAGAACTCCGCTAAATTATGAGTCTGGGAAATACTTAAGAGCAATGGACTTTCTATAGATCATTGGAATATAACAAAAGCTCCTATAAAATACATCACTAACCAAATTGACAATGATGGAAACCCTCTAAAGCAGCTTTTTGAAGTTTTAAATGACTTTATTAATCCCCAGGCCTGCTCTCAGATGATTGAACCCTGAGAGGAATTATGGAACTCTCTTGCTGACTTCTTTGAGACTAAAATTACATCAATTTACAAAAACGTTGGGGCATATTAGCAAGACCCACGTTACAATTATCGCCGTTTTAGCGGCAGGTAACTGCCGCTAAAACGGCGATAATGGGCTTGCTAATATGCGTTATGGAATTCCAATAGAAGCCCAGGTTAGATGTCCTGCATATCTAACCTGGGCTTCTATTGGAATTCCATAACGCATATTAGCAAGCCCATTATTGCCGTTTTAGCGGCAGTTTCCTGCCGCTAAAACGGCGATAATTTTAACGTGGGTCTTGCTAATATGCCCCGTTGTCTCTCCATCGAGCCAGCCTAAAACTAAGCTGAACTTTAACACTCCTTCCAAGAAAGACGTGCACAGCTTGGGAAAGTTTAATACTTTCTCTCTTGAACAATTACAGAGTGCTTTAAACAAGGCTAAATCTGGTTCTCCTTCTGATTCTTGTCCGGCAAGGATCACAGTGCGACTCTCTAATCAGATTGCGCCGGCTATTAGATCTCTATTTGATTTATCAATAGAGTCAGGAAAGCTTCCCATGGCCTGGACATCCACACAGGTTTTGCCAATTCAGAAAAAGGCCAATTTAGATCCCTCAATTCTCACAAGTTATCAGCCAATGTCCTTCCTTCTACTCCTTGGCAAGCGTATTGGAAGGTCTTATTAACAAATAGCTGTCAGTCTACCTGGAAGAAAGCAATATCGTGGACCCTTCTACATCTGGGTTCAAATAAGAGCACAGCACGGAGATGGCATTGGTTGCCGTAATCAACTCCATAAGATGTTATTTGGATGCTAACATTCCCTCTATGCTTGTGCTGTTAGACCTGTCTGAAACTTTTGACACTGTGTTGCGTGATAAGTTTCTGCAAAGGCTAAATGAGATAGGGATCGATGGGACATCCTTGAAGTGGTTTCATGACTTCTTGGGGAACAGATCTCAAGTCATCTTGCTGGGTGACTTTAAGTCGCAGACCATGTTAATTGACAAAGGTCTTGCTTGAGCCCCACCTTGTTCAACATATATGTGGCCCCTTTAGCTAAGTTTATTAAAGTCTTTGAAATCCTGTCTTATGCTTATGACACTCAACTGGTTCTCTCCTTCGATAACAACGTGGATAAAGGGAAGGAACCTTTCTCCAATGCAATGAAAGTGATAGCAGAGTGGATGTCAGATAATTACCTTCAGCTGAATGCTGAAAAAACAGAGATTATGCTTTTTGGGAAAGCCCAACAAATTTGGACACCCGATTGGTGGCCATCCGAATTAGGAAGTGCTCCTATCCCTACTTAGGTTGTAAAAAATCTTTGTGTTAAGTTGGATCAAACGCTCACAGTGAAAGAGCAGGTCCTATCTATAATGGGCACCTGCTTCCATATGTTGCGTTTATTGAGGGAAGCACTTTGCTGCACCTTGGTGCAGGCTCTCGTTGTCGGCAGGCTTGATTACGGTAATGTTCTTTTGGCTTCTGCCAATGAGACATTACTCTCTAAGCTACCGGTTGTGCAAAATACAGCTGCACGGCTCATTTGTAATCTACCTTCCAGATCTGCATCTACTCCTCTTCTAAGATTGTTACACTGACTTTTAGTCAGAAAGAGAATTACATTTAAAATCTGTTGCCTCACCCACAAAGCTTTAGTTGGGAAAGGACCAAGGTACCTGCACCAGAAGCTTAAACGCTATTTCCCTGTGACGAATTTGTGATCAATGGATAAAGAGCTACTTAGCATTCCGCGCATTCGCTGATCAAGGTGTGGAGGCAGATCTTTTTCTTACCTGGCCACACCTACTGGTATCATTTGCCTTTTCACATTTGCACGTACACTGATTACATCAAATTCAGGAAATTATTAAAGACTCACCTATTTTAATCTTGCTCTCTGGTCTGACTGTTGTGTCTATCCTTAATGCTGAGATGCACCGCTGGGGGTGATTCGTGTGCGTTATTAAATTAAAATAACATAACATAACATAACATAGGGTGGGCCTAGCAGGCATAATTCTCTGTAGTATATTTACTCGAAATTACCACAAAATGGCTCGCAATTATGCATGATTACATGAGAAGCATTGTCCGACATTTAGCACTATTTTCTTAGTGCAAAATGCACCCTTGCGTCCAAAATAGGCCAGAGGATGCATTTGTGCTAAGAAAATAACACTGAATGCTACAGGACATGAACAGCTGTAGCAAGCAGCCACTCCCTCTCTTTTAGTTCATTGTTCCTGTGCTCCTGTAGTAGGATTTTTGCCCTAAATTACTCTTAATTACTCAAGCTGGCGTAATAGCATAATTTCACTGATTTAACATCACAAAAGTAATCCGTAATTACAGAAATTACAATGATTACTCCAGCATAATTAAAATTTTGCCTAGACTTACTTAAAAGTGCAGATTGCTCTAGATCCCCAGAAGAGGCCAATGAGATGTAAATCTCTGCAATCTTATTATGGAAGAACTTAGCTAAACCATTGCAGTTTTGTTGTGATAGAGATAAAGGCGAAGACGCTTGCACCGGGTCTAAAAGCAATTTAACAATCACAAACAGCTCCTTAGATGAATTATGCAACCTCACAATTTCATCAGCATAGTAATCTGCTCCCACTGCGTGGCAGGCTCTGGAGTATTCCTGAACGGCATTTTTAAGTTTAGGTTTAGCCTCATGACCATAAGCCTTTCGCCAAGCCTGCTCTAATTGCTTACATTTTTTCTTAAGCAGCAACCGCAAATCAGTAACCAGGGGGCAGGTGTGCGACTGAATTTTTTGGAGCCTGATATAATGATTATAATGATCCGTGAATCAACGTGTCAACTGCTTTAGCATCCTCTTCCAGAGTACCAGAATTTCTGGGTCTTCCTCTTTTAGATAGGTGTTTAATGTTCCAAGACTCAGCTTGTGATAGAGCCAGAAATAGACTGCTCGATCACTTTAATATGAAGTGTCATATGTATTGCAAAATGATCCAACCACTGTACGGGTACCAGGGTATCCACTAACAGAGAGGACATGTTTGAAAACACAGGGTCAAGGGTATGTCCTGCTAAATGAGCAGAGGAGTGCATCAAGAGCAGCTGGCCTAGCCCTAGAAAACCCTTGATGATAGATGAAGGCAAACTACTATTGGCCCCATCAAAGGGAATGTTAAGATCGCACAAAATAGTAAAATTGGCAGTCTTCAAAATAAAAGGGGTGATGGTCTCAGCTATTGCCATACTACAATGAGCGGTGGGGCATGGAGGGCGGTACAACAATGCACCAGACATGGTAAAATTCTTTGTAAGGCTAAGAAGAAAAAGAATTATGCGCTCACAATTAGGGATATTTAAGGGTTCCATATGGCAGGAGCACACGTATTTAAAATTAATGGTAATTCCTTGTCCCTGCCACCCCAGGCGATGAAGCTGTTTTTTGCTATATTGCACAGGGCTAGCCTCCACTATATCAGGCATGGAAAATTCATTCAACCATGCTTCCGTGAGGAACAAAGAATCTGGTTCATGGTCCCTGATAAAATTGAAAACTTCAGAAGAGTGTTTTACCAATGACTGGTAGTTCATCGAGAAGAATTGAAAACTGGTTTGTCTACTGGCCAATTTATTATGAGATGCCAAAAGCGAGCTGGAAGCCAATTCAATTCGGAGCAGTAGGCCGTAAACATGGCAGCTGTTAATACTGTCAGTAAGTATCAGACAGTGTCTGCACATAGGAGAAATTGCTGGGCGCAGATGGGCTTGCACGTCCACCCTTGATTAAATAGGCGCTAGACAACAATGGAATCTTCATGGCGCTCAAACACTAGAGTGCGGGAAGTGACTTGGAATGGCAACACCAAAATGGGCGCCAAGTATTCCCAAAAACTCAAAAGTGGCAAAAAGCAATGCAATAAACAATGTTTAGATAGCACAGCTGCCCAGGTAATGAACCCTCACAAACATATTAGCCACCGGAGCAGCATCATTTCGGCTCCATCTTCTTGTTTGACTACGCCACATATATGCTATACATGGCCTTGTGTATTTATGTGACTTAATATCATTAATTTAATGTAGTGCACTTGGACAGATACCTAAAGTGCAATTACTATGTAATCTTGGCATTTACATGAGTGTGCAGACTAATGTTTTCCTTGCAGTGACATCAAATTGTAGTTCTCATATATATATCTGCATTTGTGTTGGTTGATTAATGTTGTTAACCCTTATATAATCATGTATCTATTTGAATAGTACTCTGCATCTATATTGTAACTGTATATATATTCATAATCATGCATTTAAACATGTATTGAGATGCTTGCCACGTTAACTTGACCAAAGGCCCTAAGCATTTGGATTTCTTAAGGTTTAACATTCAACGAGAACGTTTGCTGTGGATGCAATGTTTTTCTCTCCTTTGTAGGTGCAGTTGTGTGATCTTATGAATAGATAAAGGCACATTGTGTGAGAGAGATGCGATTTGGGAGGAGTACCTTTAGCAATGATTAGAAACTGTAACAAACAAAGGGAGGACTACTGACCATTCAGAATTGGGAGATGGGAGCAACCCAAGTACGTTCTGATCTGAGGACCAAAGGAGAGGAGTTTCAAGTGTAGTTATCAAGTTTTAATGTGTGAAGGTGAAACATAATGAAACATGTGATTCAGGATTCTCAAATTTACTTTTTGTGGATATAATTGGGGATTACACTTTAGCTAGATTCAGATTCCTGTTAGACTTAGAGAGGTACAGATCTCTTTACGATATCTCTGTTGTGTCACTTTGTACTATGCAATACTTTTATTCTGGAGAATTTCTACAGACGTTCCGCAATGCTGACATCTTCCTATTTTATTGGATCTAAATAGGGTTTCCCCAACCAGTTCTACATAGAGTAGGCTTAGGTAACTTAGATTTACTCATGCCTAGACAAGAGGACAGCAAATCATATACAGATCATCAAATTCTCTTCCTTATTTTATGCATTTCCATCACCAAATTCCTTGTGTGCTGCATGTTAACAAGACTAAATTTTGTCAGATGATTCGGTCTGCCTGTAGTTATTCTGTACTTTTACAATATATTCTTGAGACTTGTGTGCATCAGTCTGGCTTTGAATTTGTAATAAAGCCATACTTAACCTTATTTACTGACCTCCTCACTGTGTGACCAAATTAGTTGCACTGTAAATTTAATTCGTGGATGAAGTTAACTCCTCTTTATTCCTCAAGCGCCTAAAAAGTTTCATTGTAGGGAAAATTTGTATATTTGGCCCATCACCCTGTCACCTCCAACTCGCAAATCATAAAAACATCAAATCAATAAAAAGTCCCCAAAATTAAAAACACAATATCAATAAGAAGTTAAAAGGCACCACTACCTCTGTTTACTATTGTAAGTTCTAGCATCTCTGGTAAAAGGCCACATACATCAGTGGCACCTTGCAACACCAACATTCATGTGTGAAATCTTTATGAATTGTATTTAATGACATTGGCTTCTTATTGAGTACACTGTCATCTATGTGAATGCCCCGATGGTGACTGAGTAATTTTTGTGAAACATCAGGTTACTGCTTACATAAGTCACTCTTAAAAGTTGTATTGAATTCAGAGGGCTTAATCAGCAGAAATGTATGCCTGTCAGTCAAGTAGGGAAACATCTTTTGAGGGATTAGAAATGTGTTTAGTCCAGGACAAGTCTACTTCCATATACATGGCCAAAGCTAAGAAAGCAGAAATTTAGGAGACTTCGTACAGAATAATCATTAGTAAGAAGGACTTCTGCTTTTAAAAGATTTAGCTCATGGAAATTTGTGTACATCTAATCTTTAAAGGTGAGTAAGCAACTGGTGAATTGGGATGGATATTGGCTTGAATATATAGGGCCAGATTCACAAAGGTAAACTGAGATGAAAGTCTAACTTTATGACGTTTGGTATTCACAAAAGGCATTTACGAGAAGTAAAGTTAGACTTTTATCTCAGTTAAACTTAAGTTTTGGTTTTGAGTTTAACTGAGATCAAAACTTAGACAAAAGTCTAACTTTACTAATCATATATGCCCTTTGCGAATACCGAAAGTCGTAAAGATAGACTTTTGTCTCAGTTTACCTTTGTGAATCGGGCCCTTACTGTTTAGAATTTGTGAATCATTCCTATAGTTATATAAAAGGCATGTCAACTGATCTTGTTCAGCCTCTCAATGGTTGCATATATGCATTAAAATATATAATGAAAGGGCCAGCCCTGTGAAATACGATGGATTGCCCTATTTGAGGGACTGAAAGTGTGGAGTAGAAATGATATGACACTGGATCAGCCAAGACCTTTAGACTTTACTGAAAATATTTTTATAATATACTTAATAGGGGCTTTCAGCCAGTCCAGTTCATCCATCTGTCTGTTATTGTGTCATTCACATTTTTCTACCTCCCAGCAGACCATTGAGCATGGAGCATTGAATCATCCCACTTCAGCCATCATCTAGTTTCAATGTGAGCGATGGCATTCTGCCCTTTCACAAAGAGCACATCAACACACAGCATACTTCCCTTAAATGCCAGGGACTGCAATGGGTATGTGTGCTTTTTGAAGCCAAAAATATTTTTGCTTTTAGCATTTTTTTATTTTTATTGATGAGGTACCAGCAGCTTCCCCAGCAATAATGTTTTGCAAAAACCATTACAAAACAAAACAAGCTGTGACATAGATAAAGGACTAGTGACCAATGCCATACCTTTTGCCTTTTACAATGCTTGTTTATATTTGTAAGCTCTGGTTGTGAAATAACTCCTTTTATATGTTTGCTGGCTCTCTTTATCAGATTAGTTCAAACGCTTGACCAGAGATAGTGGACAAAAGGTATGAATTAATGTGGAAAAGAAAAAAATCAGTACATTTTCCTCTGTTAGCTATTGTTAGAAATGGGGTCTTAAGTTGGCAGTGTCCAAGTAGGGACCCTTCGTTCCAGTCAGGGTAAGGGATTACACACCCAAGATAACCCCTGCTCACCCCCTTGGTAGCTTGGCACCGGCAGTCAGGATTCTCTTAGAGGCAATGTGTAAAGTATTTGTACATAACACACACAGTAATGCAGTGAAAACACTACAAATGAACACCACTCCAGTTTAGAAAAATAACCAATCTTTATCTAAACTAAACAAGACCGAAATGACAAAAATCCAACACACGTAACTCAAAATATCACTTTTTAAACGTTTAAGCAATTGTGTCCATAGAACTTTATGGATGCTGTGGTTTTACACAAAGTACCTTGAATGCGTCAAAATCCACAAGAAAAAACAGCTGCAGAGGAGGGAAGCATCGGACAACACAGTGATTCCTTGGTTCCTGAGTCCCTGGGGAAGCGAGGCATCAGTTCTGCTACACACAGGAGAAGTGTTGCATCAGTTCCGGACTGTAGGGGGAAGCGATCCGTGGAAATCCGTAGACGGTTTCGGTCGGTGGGTGATGCGGTGGAAAACTTTGTGTACAGGTGCGATGCGTGGAAATCCGGCCGCACTGGAGGCCAAGGTGGCGGCGGCAATTCTTTCAACCGCGGACCGGAGATGGGTCAATGCTTTCAGCCGCACAGCAGGGGCTGAATAGGAGTCAGTGCGGTGGTCTCGGACTTTGGAGACACGGTGCGCTGGACTCGGGCAGCGGCGGTTCATGGCACAGTGGCGGCAGTACATGGATGCTGCGTCGGAAAAACAGGTGCTCGAAGGGCGATGCATCTATTTTGCAGTCTTTTGCAGCAGGAACAAACTGCAAAGACTCAGAACTGGAATTGGCACCACTTGGCAGGTCAGAACTCCCAGCAGTGGAATTTAGGGATGCTGCAGGTGAAGTCTTTGATTGCCCTGAGACTTCCAACAGGAGGCAAGCACATGCAAGCCCTTGGAGAACCTTGGAAAAGCTGGATTCAAAAGCAAATTCCAGTTCTTTCACTGCCCACAGACAGAAACAACAACTGCAGGCCAATCCAGCAAAGCAACTCACAGCAAAGGTGTGGAGAGGAGAGGAGTTGGCCTAACGACTAGGGCAGTCGACCTCGAATCTGGGGAACTGGGTTCGAGTCTCGGCAATGAAGCTGAACATCCTGTGATTTTGGGCAAATCACTTAATCTCCCGGTGCCTAACAAAAATAAATGTGTCCTCATGTAATGCAACTCGTGCTATGTAAAGCGCTCTGATACCCGATTCGGGTCAAGTTCGCGCTATATAAAACTCTGTAAAATAAAAAAAAGGTGCAGTACTCCTCCTGACAGCTCTTCTTCTTTCCAGAAGTGTTTTAAAAATGTGGGGTTACAGGTCCAATACTTATACTCCTTTTGGCCTTTGAAGTAGGCATACTTCAAAGGAAAGTCTTTGTTGTCAAAAATATCCTGCCTTGCCCTGCCTTTGCTCCAGACACACTACAGGAGGGCGGAGACAGTAGTGTGAGAGGCCAGGCACAGCCCTATTCAGGTGTTAGTGACAACTCCTCCCTCCACTCTAGCTCAGGAAGGCCCATCAGCCTATTGATGGGTCAGCAGGATATACAGGGCACACCTTAGCTTCCTTTGTGTGACTGTCTAGAGTGAATATACAAACAACTTAGTTGTCATTCTAAACCAGACGTTGATTCCACAGGCAGGCAGAGGCACAGGATGGTAAAGCAAGAAAATGTCACTTTCTAAAAGTGGCATTTTCAAACACAATTTAAAAATCACCTTTCCTAAAATATGTGTTTTTAAATCCTGAGCTCAGAGAGCCCAAACTCCAAAGCTCTACATTTTCCCAATTGAATGTTACACTTGTAAAATGCTACAAATCAGCTCCAATGATAACCTATGGGAGAGCTAGTCCTTGCAATAGTGAAAACATGAAATTGACAGTATTTCACTATCAGGACATGTAAAACACACCAATACATGTCCTACCTTTCACATACACTACACCCTGCCCATAGGGGTACCTTGGGCCTATCTTAGGGGTGCCTTACATGTAGTAAAGGGAAGGTTTTGACCTGGCAAGTGGGTGCACTTGCCAGGTCAACATGGCAGTTGAAAATTGCACTCTCAGACACTGCAATGGCAGACCTGAGACAGGTTTACAGGGCTACTCATGTGAGTGGCACAACCAGTGCTGCAGGCCCACTAGTAGCCTTTGATTTACAGGCCCTGGGGACACACAATGCACTTTACTAGGGACTTACCAGTAAATCAAATATACCAATCGTGGGTAACCAATCCTAATCACAATTTACACAGGGAGCACTTCCACTTTAGCACTGATCAGCAGTGGTAAAGTGCCCAGAGTACACAAGCCAGCAAAAACGCTGTCCAGCACACAGTCAAAAATACAGGAGGTAGAGGCAAAAAGACAGAGGAAACCACGCCAAGGATGCCAGGTCTAACAGCTATGCATTCAGAACTAATGTTCTTGGTCAACTCCTGTGAAACGCCGTTCTTGACGGTCTTGGCACATAATGAAAGTACCTTTATTATTTATTGAATGCCTTTAAGATCCTGTGTTGTTTGAGCAAATTTGTGACCCCATTATTTCACATTTTCTTGGGGGAGAACTCCCCCCCTCCCCGAACCCTCCTAGCAGAAACTGGGCATTGCTTGTTTGCTGGAATTGAGGTCAAGTTTTATGCCCTACCATTTTCAAAGAATACCAGCAACCACTAATGTAGATTAGAACATTGGAATGTTGGGAGCTCCATTGAAAACAATGGAGTAGCTCCGGGCTTATAATGGCTGGTATAAGCCCGGAGCTCCAACATTCCAATGTTTCTTTGTTCACAGCTGTGGCTGTGAACAAAGGCTTCAGGGAGCCTGAGGGGATTTCAATCCCCTTGCGCTCCCTGAAGCCTTTGTTTTATTTGTTAGAACATTCTGCCCTCTAGTGGCAGAATGTTCTAATAGCCTTATAACCCTTCGTAGCTGGGCTATACTGGCTATTAAAGTCCTGCTCCTTCGTTAAATGCTGGAGCGGGCCTTTAATAGCCGGTTTAGCCCGCTACGGCGGGCTATAAGGCTATATTATGGTAATTTAATAGGCACAGCCAGCGAGACCTTAAACTCAGCTTAAGGGGACATGTTGTCTCCTTACAGTGAAGGCCAAGGGCCAATAATTAAAAGTAGTGGGTCCTGTGGACTTAAGAAAAAGGGGGGGTCTTAATTGTCATCACTCAAGTATAAAAAAGTAAAACTTTTGCCTTGACATATGGCTTTTAGTGACTTAATGATAAACTAGATAAACATTTGTTACAGCTAATTCTGTCCATAAGAAGGTCAAAGCTAACAGCAGGTTCTTCTTATGGTCTGGTTGCATTTCAAGGAATGTTATCTCTTCGTATGGCTTTTGTACAGTGTAATGTCTGGTGCTTTCTATTTCCGCAACCCAATTTGACCTCGCGATCACAGATTCGGATGACATTTGAATTACACTTAAAATACATGATATCATAACATGTGTATTTGTAAAGCGCACGTTCACCCTAGCAACGGGGCATCTTGGCGCTGAATAACAGATGTTTATTGTTACCAAACTCAATGGTACTCATTTTATCGACCTCAAATGGATGAAAGGCTGAGTGGACCCGCCAGGATTCGAACCTGTGACCATGAGGTCGAATACAGGCCCCTGCAGTGGATGCATTAGTCCACTGAGTCACCAGACCCGGCTGACTTACTTTGTAAAACGTTATCATCGCCTACGATTTGCCACTCTAGGCTCCCCAAAATGCATACACATGGAGGGTAAGTAATCCTACTCTTGGTACTTGAACATTAATTCACTCTTAGGATACTGCTTTGTATCATTTTTTAAATCCTAAATTAAAACTAGGCAAATTGTTGAGTTCTAAGTATTTGTCAAATGTTATCAGATGGGCTTCCCATAAGCATATTTTTACGTTCCTTGTAGGAAAGTAGGATCTGCTTCTTATGGTTACCCCCACTTTTTGCTTGATGTCTCACTGTTTTTTGACTAGTCTGACTGGGATCCTGCTAATCAGGACCCCGGCCTAGCTGCTTTCTCCCTTAAATTGGCATACATGTACTTTGGTACACTCCAGATTGGATACTGGGGTACCCTTATAAGTCCCTAGTATATGGTACCCATGTACCCAGGGCACAGGTACCCCAGAGGCCTCCCATGGGCTGAAGCATGTATTATGCCACCCATGAGAGGCCATGCAAAATGGAACTCTAGGTCTGCTACAGCAGCCTATTTAAGATGGTGCTAGCACCACTTACTTTAGATATAGGTTCACTATATCTATAGGTCACTACACTTAAAACTTATAAGTCACCCCTATAGCAGGCCTTATCAATCCTGAAGGCAGGGTGCTGGGTTTTTAGTGAGAGGGTGCCCCTGCATGAGCAGAGCCCCTTTGCAGCCTTCGGAGAACATTCTCCCGGGTTGTCTGTGACTCAGCCGGACATATAGGTAGAGGTGCATTATAACCTCGCGGTAAATGCTATCTCGAAAACGGCTGCATAGAAATATATTGTGTTTGGTATCAAACACCTTGGAATCATACCGCCACACCAGTACCTGGTGTGAGAGGCATGATTCCACCCTTCAGAAACGAGCTTCGTGGGGTCACCGGTCTACCCGGTACCAGCCTTCTCGACCCGGACAGCACAAAATGGATGCTGCCAGCTTGAGACACATTTCTGCCCTCCTGCTGCTGAGCCAAGCTCGAGCAGAGGAAGGCAGCACAATAGGCATCCTGTCACAGGGAGGTGTGACCACCTACCAGACAGGGCTTAGTGTATTGGGGCTGGGTGGGTGCACTCTGAGAGTGCCTGAAAGTCTGCACTGGGGGCACATTTGGTGTCCCTGTGCATAGTCCAGCTCAAACCAGTTCTGGGAGCCATTGGCTCCTGCTCTGGCATGAAACTGGACAAAGGACATGGCTGTAGCCACCCCTCTGTGCTGCCCTTCCCCTAGGAGGGTCCCCTGAATCTGTCCAACCCTCTCCCGTGGGTATAAAATTGGTTACCTGGCTACAGGACATTGGATTTTATGTGGACAAGACTCTACAAAGAAGAAACTACTGACCTTCGACCGTTTGGACACCTGGACTTCGCTGGACCTCGACTGGGCTGGACTTCGTTCCCCTTTCCGTCCAAAGCTTAGTTTGTGCAGTGACTCCATACAGGCTCCGTGCAGGACCTGTGGGGCACTTAAGACAACAGAAGAATCTCCCTTGGAGTGAAGGAGTCACTCCCCTGCTTCGCAGGCACCTAAAGTGCAACTGACCAGTATCTGCTCCTGAGCTCCTGCGGACTCCGAAGATTTCAGCAATACAGGAGGTGGGTTCCTGAAGGTCCCTGAGGTTGATCTGCCCTCTCCCTGAGTTTGAGGCCAGTATCCCTCGTGGGGGCTGCGTAACCGGAACCCCTGTGCACCGTGTCCATTTGCAAGTGCATATCCTTGTTGGCAATTGCCGAGCTTGTGCATTGGACTCCGTGTAGTCCTGAACCTGAGCAGAATTTTCACCAAAGAACTCTGGCCTCCTCACACCGTGTGCTCCGTGGGCTGGTGCCTTGCAATCTTGCTCGAGGTCCCCTTGCAACTCCTGGTCCTTCAGCCTGTGGGTCCCCCTGAGGGTCATCCTGATTGTTCTTGGGCTTTACTGGTTGCTCCAGACGTGCCCTGACTCTCCATTGCTTGGAGAGTCCCCTGGACCTTGCTGGTCCACACCGTAACCTGTTTGTCCTTCCTGTGTGGGTTGCTGCTGCCAAGGCTTGTTGGTGCTCCCTCCGGACACCAACCCCTCAGCACTCAACATCCTTTGTGGAACAGCTCACTTCCAGCTCCTGGTCATCCTCGACATCTCCTGGTCCACGTGGCTGCAGAGTCAAGCATCCCTTCTTCGCACCTGGAGCACCCGACATCGGTGGGCATTCGTCTACCGAGCCCCTGGTCACTCTGAAGTGACCCAGACTCTGTCCCCTCTACTTTCAGGTTCCTTCCATCCAGAATCCAGGCTTGGATTCCACCGGACCCTTTTCACCTTCACGGCAGCAGCACTTCTTCCTTTCCTTCCATAGAGAACTACGAGAGTTTCCGACGTCACTTCAGACCTATGCACCCGGCTCTCCTGGGATAGGTAACTCTGGTACCACAGTATCCATGGGTGGGATGGCTCTTTAAACTCTTAAGTTTCGAAGGGTTGGCTCGAAGTCCTCCTAGAAGGGTCCTTAAACTTTAACTTTGCAACCGCGACTTTCCCATAGAGTTGTACGGAACACGCGGTTGTGTTTCCTCACTGCACCCGTCCTCCATGGGTCTCCTGTGTCATCACCTTGCGTGGTTCCTTGGGGTCCCAGCGATTCTACGTCCACTAGGCACTAAGTCTAGTCAAGTTGTGATTGTTATACCACTATTTTTGTATATGGTTCGGTCTTC
The DNA here is from genome assembly GCA_963921515.1 of Calotriton arnoldi. NCBI lineage: Eukaryota > Metazoa > Chordata > Amphibia > Caudata > Salamandridae > Calotriton > Calotriton arnoldi. Next base: position 784,165 of record CAWUFW010008454.1, on the reverse strand, counting down.
CCCTGAAGCCCGCTGTGTATTGTCCTACTTACAACTGTTCTATTGATCCAGTATTGTGTGCTTTGTGTTCTATCCTCGTGTAGAGGATAGTAGAGAGTGTTATATTAATAAATACATATTTTGATATAACTACTGTGTGGTTCTCCTTCATTTAGTCATTCAGGAGGTGATATTCTGGTAAAACAAGCTGCTTTACATTCCTTCAAGATTACGCTGAAGGCTGCTCTCCACAGCTACCACTAGGATAGCTTTCACAAAGGTTATCTTTGACCTTATACATCATAAGGGTCGTGTGGATTGGTACAGGGTGCCCACTTTAACTAGTGGACAGCATATACCAAGCCACCTTCTCACATCCCTATCTAGAGAAACTAATCCCTAAGAAAAGTTTGCAGTATCTACTGGCAGAATTCAGGAGGCTCAAATGACATACTGCTGCAGGATCTGGTCTTTGTCTATGCTGTTTGGTTTATAATGTAAGCCTTGCTAATCTTGTATAGGATTGCCAGAGTCATAACATGAGAAAAGGTTCTAGTTAAACTCATAGGGGCATATTCACAAGGAGCTATCGCCGAATTAACGGCACATTATCGCAGCCAAAGTCGTGATAAATTTACCTCCCCATTCACAAGCTGGTGTTAACAGCCCACAGCACCAGTTCACCTGCGATAGCAGCCGCAAAAAACATCGCCACAGAGGACCCCCGCAAATATCGCTAATGAGATGCAGAGTAGGCGTTCCCGTGACAAAAGCCGAGACAACAGCACACCTCAACATTCACAATGACCAGCCACATCCACGATAAAAACACAAAACAGGCGATAAGGCGCGTTAGCACCAGGAAATCTACACCTGCTCTGACCTGGTGTAAAGTCGGACGGCAGCCTGCAAACCAAAAGGAAGCACAGCCCAGGGCTACATCGGAAGGGCAACAGATGCCATGGAGCCACCCATCATGCGGCCCGGACACCCAAGAGGGCCACAACACCCACTGCCACCCCTCCCTGGCACCCCTGACCAAAGACATTCCACATCAGCCACACCTAAACATGTACAAAATATTCCGCTTGATGCCGCACAATCACAACTGGTGACACACATGTGTCGTCACAGAAATGACCAGCACACATTCACTATTGAAGCAACAAATGAAACTTTATTAAAATGAACAGCGAAATGAAATGAAGACACAAGGCCGCTCCCCTCGGGACAATACGTAGGTCACAGCCTGTAGGACAAAAAACATGATGAGAAGGTGTGTCCTGCGCACATCAGAGGACAGAGAGAGAGCGATGGAGAGAGAGAGGAAGAGTGGGAGGGAGAGAGAGAGAGAAGAGACAGAGAGGAAGAGAGGGAGAGAGAGAGAGAAGAGGAGAGAGAGAGGAATAGTGGGAGGGAGAGAGAGAGGGAGAGAGAGAGAGAGAGAAGAGGAGAGAGAGAGGAAGAGTGGGAGGGAGAGAGAGAGGAAGAGAGGGAGAGAGAGAGAGAGAGAGAAGAGGAGAGAGAGAGGAAGAGAGGGAGAGAGAGAGAGAGTGCCGCCCCTGCGCACCCAGGCCACACTGCTCACCTGCTGCCACCGGTGTGTCTCCAACCACGTGCCGGTATGTAGTGCAGTTCACCAGGTCACACATCTGATTCAGAGCCGTCAGCTGAAACAGAGCCCAGATACATGACTGGAACAGTACACATACTTGCACAAGACAACATCGCCTGCCCGCCCATGCACACCCAGGCAGAGGCACCCCAACCTCTCCCGCTGCCCATCCGAGCATGCCCGCCCATGCACACCCAGGCCTCAATGCTCACCTTCCACCACCGGCGCATAGACAGGAGGTCCCACCACGTGCCGCTGCAAGCCACAAGCCCGGGGCCCACGGACATGGCACCCTCCACATCATGCAGCCCCGCTCCGCAGGCCACCACGTCTCAGGTTTGGTGCTGGGTCTTGATTACTCCATGGCAGAGGACATACCAGTGCACCCGGCACCATCGCAGGCTGCACACCCGCTCAGCAGCTCAGGGTGCCACTGACACAGTGCACCCAAAGTCACCGTCCCGTGGCGGTGTGCCTGTGCCGTCCGCAAGGCCCTGGGTGCCACTAACCCTGTGCAACCCCAGGCTGTGCCACGTGGTGGTAGGCCCGTGCCATCCGCAAGGCCTTGGATGCCACTAACCCTGTGCAACCCCAGTCTGCGCCACGTGGTGGTAGGCCCGTGCCGTCCGCAAGGCCTCGGATGCCACTAACCCTGTGCGCAACAACTCATGGGCCCTACATGAGTGAGAACCGTGGAGCGGCCGTCATCCAGTCACCACCGGAAGAGGGGAATGTGACGTCGTCGGCCCCTTATGTTGGCGGAGTCACATGGCCTGTGACGCCTGTGCCGGATGGGTGTGGTGTGTGTGAAAACCTGCCCTCAGGGAGTGGCTGTGACATGCTGACAACTAGACCAGTGACCTGCACACCACCAGCGAGTACGGCTGCGAATGGTAGCAATGAGGGCCCCCCTCGGGGCGTTAGCGGAGTGGTCTGGCCTGCCGTACGCCCGACCAGCGCAGGGCTTGCAACAATGACTCGTGGGCTCTGGGCGTGGTCCAGTCCATGTCCGGACAAGGAAGTGACTGATGCGTGTGTCCCTGTTGTAGTGTTCACGGAACCGGTACACAAAATGCAATGTCGCACCCTCTGACTGGCATCCCACAGGATGAACATCATTGACGCAAGGGAAGGCACTGTCCCCACATACATCCACACATCCATACATGAATGACGTAAGACATTACACAGCAGTGCGTCACTGGATGTTTATTAGCACATCCAGTGCAGTCATGCAGCTGGAGCGGTACAGGGCAATGCCGAACACACTACACAATATGGGCCCGTGGAGGGCCAGCCAGTGTCCATCCGGGGATGACCTGTACTGCGGAAGAGGAAGGGTACAGTCCGCAGTCTGTCCGCGGTGTCATTGGTCGTCAGACAGGATGTGGCAGTCCATGTCGCTGTCCAAGGTGAGTGCATCGGAGTGTATCGGGGGTCAGTGGTAGGTCTTGAGGCCATGTGCGGCACCAAGCAGAAACAGGCAAGGTGGCGGAAATGGATGCCAGTGCCTGGCCCTCCTGACCACAGTCCCATCCACATCCTCGTCCCCGGGTGTGTGCCCTGCCCCACCTGTGGGTGTTGCAGTACCGGCTGCGGCACTGTGTGCCATTGACACATCAGGGGCCGGAGGAGGGTTGTCGGCCGCACTGTGTGGCAGTGACACATCAGGTGCCGGAGTGGACATGCCTGCCGCACTGGGAGGCACTGACACACCAGGGGGCGGAGATGTGGATGGTGTGGGGGCAGCAGCATTCATCATCGCCACGCCTTGTGGCAGCAATGCCATGATGAGGACATGCAGGGCACGGTAGATCCCAGCGACATTTCGCTGATGTGCAGCGGTGGCTGCCATCCTTTCCACCTCCATCCGCACCATGTCCTCCATGAGCCTCCGCATGTGTGCCAGCTCACGGCTGGCATCGCTGGGGCCACTCTGAGCGGACAGGTATTCTTCCCTCCACGTCATGACTCCAGAGATGTTAGTCAGGGCTCGTTGGAGTCCATGGGGCAGACATAGACACCCAAGGATGGCGTCCAGTTTGAATGCCATGAGCTCGAACCCCACCCGCACCTGCTCGGCCGTCTCCCTCTGGCCCTCCAGCACACGGAGTTGGAAGGCCATTTGTTGTTCCTGGGGGACTTGGGAGGGTGCCTCCTGCTGGGTGGTTTGGGTGGTGGGTGGGGTCTCATGGATGTAGCTGGGCTGCCCTGATCCTGGAGGTGAGTTGCGGATGAGGTCAATGAGGTTTTGGATGGTTTGAGTGTCGATGCTGGTGTTGTCCTCCTCCTCGTCATCAGTGAAGAGTGGCTGTGACTGCTCTGCAGGAGGTGTTGAGGATGCCCCAGCGATGTGAAGGGGAGATGGTGTATTACAATGTGTCCACATGTATGTAGCCGCATGGTACAGGTTGACATTCAGACAGCATGGCATTGTACATTGTGACAGTCTGTGGGTCTGGGCGAGGACCCAGAGTGATTGTGGGTGTGCACTGGGCCCTGCTTGCTTGTGCATGTGTGCCATTGTGGCCATCTCCCCCGTCCCCCAGTACCTGGTGGTCACTCACCCTGTTGCGTTTGTGTTGTGTCCTGTCGAGCAGTGTCCGGTCCCCCGACTCCGGCCACAGTCTCCACACTGATGACTGTCGACACCAGCTCCTCCATGTCATCCAGCTCCAGCTGTGGCGCTGGGCCCCCACCTCCGGTCTGCGTTGCTGCCTTCAGGTTGGCGGAGAGTTTCTCCTTGGTCTTCCGCTTGATGTCATTCCATCGCCTCTTGACCTCGTCCATTGTCCGCTTGTGCTCTCCGACGGCATTCACCTTGTCGACGATGTCCCGCCATATTCCAGTTTTGGTGCCCAATGACACATTGGAGGTGACGAAGAGTTGTTGATGGTGTTCCATCACCTCCGTGACTATGATCCTGTTCGCCTGTGGACTGAACTTGGTCTTCCTGGTCTTGTTGTCCTTGCCCTTCCCTGTCCCCGAGGTCCCAGGCTGGTCGTCCGGGGTGCTTGTGGGGTTGCGCTCGTCCTCTGCGCCTGCTCCGTCTGCCTCCATGGTGCTTGTGTGTTGGTCAGTTTGTGTGTGGGTGTTTTTTCTACTTTTATGGTGGTTTTTGACGCCTGCCAGGTATGTGTTGCAGGCCTGGCGCTGCTTGTTGCTGATTCCTCATCGCGCTTTGGCCCATCGCGTGTTTTTTGGTGTTGTGGTTTGTGATTTTATCTCCATCGTAGTGGTTGTATCGCGGACATTGTCCGCGGTTTCGGCAGACTATCGCATGCTACCGCCTTGTTGTGAATTCCACGTTGACACGGGGTTATTTTCCCGCGATAGGCTGCGATATTGAAAGTTGCGTTACGCTACTCTTGCGATAGTTATCTTACGTTCTTGTGAATATACCCCATATTGTTTTAGCTCAAAGTCTACAGAGTTGTCAATAGGCTATTGCTTTGGCCTTGAGTGTGCAAGATTTAACACTGAATGTAAAATTTGTAACATGTATGTAAGAAGCCAGTGATCCCCGTCATGATTTAACTCAATGAAAAACTTTGAATTGCAACTATATATGGTATATGGGCTATTTAACGACTGGGTAAGTTTGTATTGCAATTGTTTTAGATTGCATACTTTTATGGCCATGATAATGGGGAACTAGCATTAATTTCATTTTCTCTATTGAAACTCCTGGACAAATAGACATTACAAATTACCGCAGATTAAAGCTGAGAAAAATAGCATTTTTTCATGAACACTTACTTGAAATGACATGAGTGACTAAAAATGTGCTTGCTGTTATCTCGAATTAAAGTTGAACATGAGGGCTTACCTCATGTTCAAAAGTCACTTTACATACCAGCAGAACACTGGTTTGAGGAGTGCATCGTTGTTAACCATGCTTTTCCCATGGTTTATAGACATTTTCTGCCCAGATTAGTCTCCTGTGGCAACAGACATTTACAGCTATGGACTGTCACGGAGTTTTGTGAAATTTGCATAAAGCAAAATTCCCAAACTTGTGAGATTTTCAGGTGTAGTACAATTTTGATGGAGCCTACTCTAGATGTGATATTTTAATTTCAACAAGGTCTTTTGTTTTTAACTTGTGTCTTTTTCCTATGCATGAACTTACACAATTCGTATTTTTATCTGCACTATGTTTTATATTGTAATTTTAATGTTGTCCCTAGATATTTTCTGCTCGAACAAGAATTTAACAGAGGAAAAGCGTGAAAAAGAATTGCTGCTTTCGGCAACACCTGCCTGGCCTCACTGTTACTTCACAGACTCAAACTAGGCATGCAAGATATGGGCAATATTGAAGCAAGTCACTAAACATAGTACTATTGTGCCTGGGCAGAACTTTGTGGTCTCCTACTCGCTAACTAGGCAGTGGTAGAGCAGCGGGCAAGGTTGTCAATCTCTGACTCCTACCTCCTCCAAGTCTGGTGGGTCACTAGCCAAACACCAGGGTCGGATTGGCTTACAGGGAAATCAGGCAGTGCCCGAGGGGCTGGTCTAATAGGTTAGTGTGCAGTGGCGGCTGCCATCTACGGGATGCAAAAATAATATCTATCTTAAAAAACATACCTGGAGACGAGCACGACGTCCTCTGGTGCTGGTGTCTTCTTCCTTCCACAGCAGCTGGGCCACCAGGAAACTTGCTTGACCAATCCGGATGCTGCTCACATGCAGCATGTAAGCAGCACCCTGGGTGGAGGGAGTAGCTTCACTCGCCACTCCCAAGGACACTGGAGCCCTGCACTTACTCTCCACCCAATTGTCTTAAAACAGCTGGGTTGAAAGGGTTTAAAGTGCATATGTGTGGCTGGCCATCGCAAGATGGCTGGCCAAAAAGACAAGCACACGTTAAACAAGTGCAAAAGGCAGCCCATCCTCCTCCCTGCTGCTGCCATTCAGCAGCAGCCCCGTCCCCATCCTGACACTCTGTTTGGGACGGGGGATGAAAAATGAAATGGTAATGAATTACCATTTTATTTTTCATCTCTGGCGCTTTGGGGGTAATGCAAGTGGGGCGACGCTTCTCCGCTCCAACGGAGGAGCCGCCATGTTTAGTGAGTGGGCTATTTTTTAGGTTTGTGGGCCTGTTTTGCAGTCTGGTGCGCCGGTGTTTACAGCTGATTTCCCTGATATTACCACAAACATTGCCTAGAGCAAGCACAAATGCATGCAGTCGCCCATACCTATCAAAGCACCTATACAACTCGTCTTTGCAACTTCAAAATTACCCTATTCGCAATTATGGGCCATTTCTTTAGCTGTCTGATTGGCTAATGAGGACCACTTTTATTTTAGACCTATTTTCTGTCCAAGTCCGGCCCTGCCAAACCTATGTTGACAGAGAAGCTCAGTTGATTAAAGCTGAGTTTTTACTTCTCAAAATAGTAACAAAGGCAGTCCCTTTCCAGTGGCGGCTTCCACCTATCTAGAGTGGTGCGGTGTCAAACCGCTGCTGGAACCTCCACTACACGCAAAATATACATAACAAATAAAAAAACAAAAAAAAGCCACTTACCTGACCACGCTCCTCACTCCAGACCCGATCTTCCTCTTTCCTGCAGCACGGGACCAGCCGACTTGCTTAACCAATGCGCCAGGATTGGATGGAGCGTCTTGGGTCAACGCTTCTTCACGCCCTTTAGGCCTGTACTTGGTCTCAACCCAGCTGTCTAAGACAGCTAGGTGGAGAGATTCAAAGGGGCAGATTTACAAGCCCCTTGCGCCACTTTTGAGTCATTTTTCCCAAGTTAAAAATGACGCAAAAGTGGCGCAAGGGCCTTGTAAATCTGCCCCAAAGTGTGCATGTCACTTTGGACGGCGCAAAACAGCAGTCCAAAGTGATATTTGCAGTTTGGAGCATCCAGCCTGCCACTGCTCCTGTCCTCTGCTGCCAATCGACAGTAGAGGACATGCCCCGTATGTCTCTGCGCTCAGGGCAGGCTGGCTGCTACAGCGCGCACCACGGTAAAAAATAAAATGGAAATGAAATATTTTCATTGTCATTTTATTTTTTTCTGTGCAGCTCGCAGCGGGCTCCCCCACTCAAGTGAAGAAACTGCCGCTGCTTTCACCTGGACCTCATATCAATCTTTACTTGTAAAGCAAATAGTCCTTTTTATTCATGGACTATTCATGAAGGGGTGGTTTCACAAAGAAATGTGTGAACGTTTTTTACTCCCACATGGGTATAGATTGCGTCTTTTATAATTTCACAAAACTTTCCCAGATTTTGACTCAGAAACTGCACGAATCACAACTTTCAAATTGCAATCCTGGAAAAGTTTTATGAATTTCTTCTTTGGAGTTGGTATTTCTCTGTTGCATATTTGTACGCTCTATACAAATACACATTGAGGAAAACCAGCGTCTTTGTGCAATGACACCATTTGGTTTTTCTTTTTTTAACCAACAGGGAAAGCATCTCCCCACTGCGAAGCCCTTTTTCCTTTACCCATATGACTTCTGGAGGTACCGAGAACCAAAGAATATACAAAGAATTCAGAGACAGGCTTGTGAATAACGCCAAACTCGTGTGTTTGTCGGACTTCAAAAACTTTTGGTGCTAAACACAGTTTGAAACACCGACTCCCCAATCCTTACATGGTTTTTACTCCCACACAATATTACGCTATTGCGTGGTAACTTTACGATTGTATAAAAGTATGGGGGATATTATCAAGAAGTGGCGATAATTATCGCTAACCGCCGTTAGCGTGACTTTTTTTATCGCCGTCTACCGCGGGAAATTATCGCCGTGTTAGCGGCGTATTAACAACACGCCGCTAACAGGCGATAGCTAGCTTTTCTGGCGGAAATGGACGGCGATAGATTTAGCGTGACGGCGATAAAAAAACGCACGCTAACGTGAAAAAAGTGGCGATGGGCCAATCAGCGACAGAATCCGATCGCTAATTGGCACCAGGCCTGCATTTTACACGTTCAGCGGGAAAATGCACTATAAAAGGCCCGCCAAGCAGAAAAAAAAGAAAAAAAAATGGAAAATACCAGAGGAGCAATGGAAGAAGCTGGGACCAGTGCAGAGGCCACAAACATGCCCACAAATACCCAGGAGGACCAGCCAGAGACCCATGCGAAGGCCAAGAGAAAGAGGAATCCTAAGTTCAGCCTGCAGGAAAACCAGGTCCTGATTGCGGAGGTGACTGAACACCAACAAGAACTGTTTGTCACCTCCACAGTGACATTGGCAAGAAAAAAGAAATATGGAAGGACATTGTGTCCAAGGTGAATGCCGTTGGAGAGAGGAGGAAGACAGTGGACGACTGCAAGAAGCGCTGGCATGATACCAAGCGCAAAACCAAGGAGAAACTAGCAGCCAACGTGAGAGCAGCGAGGCAGACTGGAGGTGGGAGTCCAGCGCCACAGGAGGAGCTGGATGAGTTGGAGGAACAGGTGTCCCGAGTCATCAGTGAGGAGACGGTGGTTGGAGTTGCGGGCCAGGATAGTGCTGAATGTGAACAGACACAACAACACCAGGGTGAGCATCAACCAGGGACGGGGGGAAGGGGATGGATGGGCCCAGTGGCACTCATGTACAATTAAATTAATTGAAGTGCATACCCACATGTACTGTGGATCATGTCCCGGATACCTCTGTCCATGGTGGCATAGGGACATATCACCCTTCTCAAACAACACATTGCATGACACACATTGGCCGGCATACGGACTTTTAAATGTGCACAGAAAAGGAAGCCCAAAATAGTTCAAGGTCAACGTCAGACCACTCCATAAGTGCCCCTCAAATGACAAAGTGGCACAACAACTTGACATGCGGCAGGGTGGCAAAATGGCCCCTTGCCACATCACCACGCACATACAAATTGCCTGCACAAGGTCACATCTCACTCCAACGCCAAAATGCGGATGCACTGTGAATGTGGCTGGTCATGTGCACGATAAGGCATGCCACCACCAATGTCAGCACACCTGCAGCATCCTGCACATGTGACTGAGTAGTCTGCAGGAATGTGCATGTGCAAATAGGTGGACTTTACTGCGCATACACAACCTTGCACACAACACAGAGACATGTGCACAATGCTGCAGCTGTGCTGACATTGGTGGTGGCATGCCTTATTGTGCACATGACCAGTCACATTCACAGTGCATCCGCAATTTGGCATTGGAGTGAGATGTGTCCTTGTGCTGGCAATTTGTATGTGTGTGGTGATGTGGCAAGGGGGCCATTTTGCCACCCTGCCACATGTCAAGTTGTTGTGCCACTTTGTCATTTGAGAGGGCACTTATGGAGTGGACTGACCTTGACCTTGGACTATGTTGGGCTTCCTTTTCTGTGCACATTTAAAAGTCTGTGTGCCGGCCAATGTGTGTTGTGCAATGTATTGTATGAGAAGGGTGATATGTCCCCATGCCACCATGGACAGGGGTATCCGGGACATGATCCACAGTGAATGTGACTGGTCATGTGCACGATAAGGCATGCCACCACCAATGTCAGCACACCTGCAGCATTGTGCACATGTGCCTGAGTAGTGTGCAAGGTTGTGTATACGCAGCAATGTCCACCTATATGCACATGCACATTCCTGCACACCACTCAAACACATGTGCACAATGCTGCAGGTGTGCTGACATTGGTGGTGGCATGCCTTATCGTCCACATGACCAGTCACATGCACAGTGCATCCGCATTTTGGCCTCAGAGTGTGATGTGACCATGTGCAGGCAATCTGCATGTGCGTGGTGATGTGGCAAGGGGGAAAATCTGACATCACCTGCATCACCATGCAATGTGCCCCCTTGCCTGTTCATGAGATGCAGTCTGGTGTACACCAAGTGGGGAAACATCTAGTGAGTCTGCATACCACACACACATGCAATGTCACAACAAATTGACCATGTAGGCTGCTGGATAAAGGTTGCACCTACAAAAATGCACACAAACAGCACACTTCACGCAAAGGGTGATGGAATACAATGAGCAGAGGGATGTGCCAACAACCACACAGTACGTGAACAATGCAGAACATGAATGTATCACACCAATATGTACTGCATGCCTTGTCTGTGTGACATACTTGCTGAACCACAATGTGCCTGTAAAGCTGTCTCACTGCCAAAGTATGACAACAAGCAAGGATAGCTAATTTGAAAAAAATCATGTCAACCGGCTAAATGCCACCCTCAACCCCTATGCAAAATTGCACTCCCACCCCCCCAAGTGTACACATCTGCCACACAGAATACTGCATTCCACATCAATCCTGATGTGAGTTGCCCATTACACCATCATGTGCAATTCAAATTAACGGTTTGATAAGTCAACTGTGTCAGTGAACAAATATGCAGTCAGGTAGTCATCACCCACATGCCAAACCAGGCATTGAATAACAGAACCAGGACAGCAAGTATCATCCATGGCAGCAGCTGCGTGGCACATACACAAACACACATCACCCGCACATTTGCATCTCTTGTGAGGGTGGCGGTGATCAGGCCTGAGTACCATAAATAGGCATCATGAAATGCACATACATCAGAAAACTGACCACTTACACACCACACGTGGGGTCAACCTTGAGGGTAATGGGTGTTGACACTATGGGGCATATTACCAAGCCCCTATCGCCCCCACAACGTCACTCATTTTTGATGTTGGGCTGGTGATAGGGGCAGCGCACCATTATCAAGGCAGCATTAAATCACTCAATGTGGCTTAAAGCCACGTTAAGTGGCTTTACGCTGCCTTGAAAATAGGGCCCCTTACACACTAAACTTTGTGTGAAAGGGGGCTTGCAGTGGGTGTTGTGGTGGGAGTCCCACCACAACACCCATTGAAGTCGACGCTGCCATCCATTATCAAGTTAGGCGAGAATAGGTGGCAGTGCTGATCTGAACACCAGAGAAATCCTGGGCCTAAAGTTGCAAAACTAGGAGAAATGCATTAAATCTCCTTGTTTTTGCTAGTTTCATGTGTGCTGCCTTGTGCAGCCCACATGTGAAAAGCCAAATTCCATGGTATGTTCATGTACAGGAAGGTGTCCCTTCCTGTACATGAACAAACTGCACTTCAAAATGCCATTTTGTAACTTCCATGTGTGCTGCACGAAGCAGCACACATGAAAGTTAGAAAATGCCGTCTTAGCTTTGTCCATGTGCAGGAAGCAACTACTTCCTACACATAAACAAACCTCCCTGCTCGCAGGCACCCTTGCACTATGGTGCAAGGGAGCCTGCGCTGGCGCTAAGCAGTGTAATTCACTTCCATTGCAGAGGGAAATGCCAGGCTGCACCATATCCTTGATAACATGTTTGAGCCTGGCGTTACCAAAGTGGTGGTGAGAGCCGTGAAGACAAGATGGCTAACGCCTCTCCCTGCCACTTCCTTGGTAACATGCCCCTGTCTGTTCAGACAGCAACAACAATTGAAACTCACGCCGAACCATACTCACAACTGGTCAGCCAAACGGAGGGCACTCAGCAATGCATGCAATAAAAAAAATGAAGGACGACATGCACACCAGACAAATCACAATAGACAAAGCAACATGATGTCCATGTGTACTACATAGTGCAGCACATGTTGAAACAGCAAGTAAGCTCTCATTGCCAATGTGCCTAAAGGGTGCCCTACTCACACATAACCATACTTGCACAAAACACATGCACATGTGCAGTACCCTGCAAGGCTGCGTGTCCGTGAGCCACATTGACAAGGCAAGTGACAGTGCATGATGAATAGCATGCCTGCAGGCCCAACCTATGAACATGGATCAGGCCACCTCACTGAGGTGGCTGAGTGTGGATAACAACCTTAAACAAGCAAGTCACACTCTGACACATCCTCGTGTACATACAACCCCTGACGTAAACAAGACATTTGAAGTCAAACAATGCACAACTCTCACAACTCTGACCAAGACCCATATCCCACCCAGTTTGCCTCAGCACAGCATTGTAAATGCACAGAACTCAAAGGCTCACTGCCTGAAAGGTATAATGGGCAGCTAAACCAAAGCTGCAGGTGCTACCAGCACACAATGCAGTGCACACACAGACAAATCTGAGCCCATCAACATTGACTACTATGTGGGCCAAATTGCATTACTCACACAAATGAACAGAGGACACAACTTGTGACGCTTTTGTGTAGATATTGTACAATAACATTTGTCATAGCTGGAAACTGTGAGATGACAATGTACAACTATAACATCACGTCCGCTATTTCCTCAAAATCATCACTATCCTGCAACAAATAGGCATCTCCTCAAAAACAGTATGAATGGACACTGTCCTGCTGTCTGCTTGTAAACTCATCCAATGCATGATTGTACATGACAAACACTGTTAAACTGTATCTCCCCTATCACATTGCAGAGGGAGAGACTGCACCTCCTGGACAGCAGACTGGCCCAACCTTCACTGATGACGAGGAGGAATACCCCACCATCGATCAGGAAGCACTGCAACACCTGCTAGACTCCTTCAGCACCCCACCTCCAGGAGCAGGGCAACCCAGCAGCATTGTGGCAACCCCACCCCCTGCACAAACCAACCAGCAGCAAGCACCTCCCACCACAGCTGCCTCCCCGGACCTCGAGGACCCACACCTGGCCTACCAACGCCGTGTGCTAGAGGTCCAGTGGGAGATGGTGGAACAGGTGCGGGTGGGGTTCGAGCACCTGGCGGACAAACTTGAGGCCATACGTGGGTGTCTGAGTCCCATCCGGGACCACATGCAGAAGTTCACGCACAACCACATCCCGCTCGATGCCCTCCAACGGTCCATGGCTGGCATTGCTGGAGTCATGATTCTGAGACAATAACAACTGTCTGCTCAGAGTGGCTCCAGCAATGTCAGCCAGGATTTGGCCAACATCTGTCGGATAATGGAGAGCATGAGCGGATGCAGGCACAAGATATAGCTGCCAGGGCCGCACACCAGCGCGAGGTTGCTGGGATCTATCATGCCCTGCACCTGCTCATCACTTCATTGCTGCCACAAGGTCTGGCGCAGATGAATGCTGCTGCTGCCTCCACATCCTCAGCTCCGCCACCTGATGTGTCAGTGCCTCACAGTGCTGCACCCACCATACCACCACCCACATGTGAGGCACATGACACATCAGAGGACGAAGAGGAGGATGAAAGTGCATTTTTGCAAAGGAGGAAGCGGTAGCATCCATCTGCGCCAAAAGGCCAGTTTCCTCCTTGGTGCTGGGCTTAGTATCATGCCACGGAAAATCTTCTTGCACTGTCTTCCACTTTCCCCCGACAATCACCTTGGAACTCCACATGGACTGCCACATCACTTCTTGCTTGCCAATGCCACTGCAATCAGCCTGTGGACTGAACTATGCCTCTTCCCTTGGACCTGTTACCACCAAATGACTCTGTCTGGCCCTCCAACGGGCATCCATGCAATGTGGGCATGTATGGCCAAGCACTGGTCCAGTCTTCATCCTCTGAATGTCAATAAAATTATTTAACTCACACAGATGTGTGTGGTTCTTGACAAATCAAGTATAGGAGTATGTAAAAAGTGTTAGGACACTGATTCACCCAGAAGGTACACCAAGGGAAATACGAGCAATGTACTTGTTTTACCTCATACAGATAGGCAGTGAGATGGCAGTGTATGTGTGAACTAGCGGTGCCCCCATTGCTCCAAAACAACCATCTAGAAATATACCAACCTAGCCCCACGTCCTTTCATGAAAAGGCATGTGTGCTAAAATGTCCTAGTCTGTTGCAGGCCACGAGTTGTGTCCTCCTTAACACTTGTAAACAAATATCTCTTGGCATATCTACTCACACACTACGTGGTGGACAAAGCCTGTTGTGATGGTGCACATTGCATGTCACATCCCAAAATACTGGACAGCATATTCACATTGATGAAGACACAGAAGGGCACATGTCCACCATACACATACGGAACCACAATGTCTGCCTCAGTGAAGTAGATTGGCAAATAGGGGCTCACCCCAAAGTGCAAGCCGTCAGTCAGCCCCTCCCTGTCGACAAACGATATAACCTCAAATATGCCCCCTCTCATGCTGTGACCACTGCGAGCGTATCGGGCAATGTGTGTAGGGATGTGTGTGGCACTGCACTCAGCATATAGTCAGATGCACGGACAACATTTCAAGGGCGTCATCAACATGAGCCAATGGCAGAAGTAACAGCTGGGACAAGTCTCCATGACACTGCCACTACAGGGAGCAATGCAACATTTCCCCCTTGTGTGCAGCAGAACAGTGTGCCACCCCCCAAACGTTAGCTGTGACAAAATCTAAACTTGACTAGTCCAGTGAGTCACGAAAGGCATTTAGGAGATGTCAACTCTGTAAAGCAAAATGCACTACTCCCAAAATACATTTGTGAGTAGCGTAAAATGTGAAGTCATCACTTACTCTCAGATTACTTTGGTAAATCAGGAACACTGCTGTTCCATGTCCTGTACACAATGCACACAGATTTCTAACAAATCATGCATGGTCTGGATAGTGAGCATACATGAACCAGAACATATCTTGCAAAGGAAGCGGACACACTGGCACTACGCAGCAAGTGTGGCTAGGTCTGTGCAATGTAGATGGACTCCATGGCAGGAGCATCTGACATGCAGGTGTGTGACGGAATCTGTGGAACATGGCGCATACATCCATCTCCATGATGGATAACAGTAGCTAACTGTATTCACTTGCCATGCCATCTTACTAGGTTATGTGCAAAATGGGCAACAATGTGCTGTCCAAATCCGTGAGTCACACAGAAGATGTAGAACGTCACAGACGACTGTCCCTAGACTAGGGCGTCAATCCAAATTGACACCCTGTCATCAATGCAAGTTCAGTGTGCTCACATCTAAGGTATCCTGACACAATACATCCTGCAAACTTACATGTCATGAGCAGACTTAGCGATTCAAATGGATAGTCCAGTGATGGCAAAAGTTGCATACAATGGAATGAGACACACTCCACAACCTCATCCCTGACATAAGTGCAAGCAGAAATCCAAAGTATCACATTTTTATTAGAACAGTATAAATTTGCAAGTGACCTAAACTAACACTTATCACTATAACTACTACTAAAATCTAAACTAACTATAAAACAATCTTACTTACCTAAACTATCTACCCTAACTAATCCTAGACATGCAACAACACATCATAGACATCAACCCCCCTCCCACCGTTAAGGCACACCACGAGACAGGACAAAGACATCTATGCTATACATAAACTAACTAAACATGTAACCTACACAAAGATATATTCTTTTGTAAGTTTTATTTTTATATTTTTTTAGGAAGAAAAAACACATCAACCCCCCACCCAAAGGAAAAGGAAACTTATCCCCAAATACGGATGACTAATTAAAATCTTATATCTACCTAACAAGCTAACACTAACTAAAATCTACACTAAAACTACACTACCTAACAAATAAATAACTAACCTAACACTACATAATAAAAGATGTCAAACATTGGGGGAAGGGAGAAGAGGGGGATGGTGTCCAACAGGTCCACCCATCATGGCAGTCCCAAGTGTTGGTGTATGTCCGCCACTCGTCTGTTGACATCAGACAATTCACGCCTGAGCTCTGCCAGCGAAACCACAATGTCCTGAAGCAGCCTCCTGTCCCGCAATGTGAACGTGACCACTTGATCCCCAGTTGCAGGTGGGACAGTGCCTTGGGGTGGGGGGTGCCGTAGGGGGATGTGCCACCTGTCCCGGCTGGGACACACCACTGATGCCTGAGGGGCCTGGGGGGCTGTGTGACATCCTGGGCATGCTCAGGCACCACCTTCCATATGCCCTTCCTACGTTCCTCATGGTACCTCTTGGACATGTTGCGGTACCCCTTCGCAACCTTCTTCACATGTCGGTAACGGTCCTTCCGCACCTGGAAGGCATGTATTTGGCCAGGCGTCATGTTGTCTGTAAAACATACACAAAGGCAAATTAGAGTCCCTTAGCTAATTACAATTTCCTCCATACACATCTGTAATACAAGTTCACTTCAACATGGGAGCATACACTACAGCGTAACTATGTGAAGTCAGCAAGTGACCTGGACAGCGACATGTTGAAGCATGGATCAGTGACTACATGCTGGGGAGACTGACATGACAGTGCATGGCATGGTACATGCACTGTCACTAAGAAATTTGGCTGACAGTGCCAAAAGATTTTGCCATTACATCCACGGGCAGAGGGTGACATGTACAAGCAATCGGAGGAGGAAAGCATTACCCCCTGTGTGTAGCACCACCCTCATCCTCTCCAGTGACACATGGCTGCATGATAGGTACAATGCCCATGTGCAGGCATGTGTGTCCCCCAGCACATGTGTGCGGTTCATCACGACTGCGCCAACACAGGCAATCTTGCACCAGAGTGCAAGTGTGTCTGCGAGCAGGGATGTTTGTCCATGTGTAGGGAGGACTTACTCCCGGCACATGAACAATCCAAAAATGCCATTTCGTAACTATCATGTGTGCAGCGTCGTGCAGCACACATGGAACTTAAAAAATGGCTTGTTTATCTACAGTTTGTTCATGTACAGGTATGGACACCTTCCTGTACATGATCAAAACATGGCATTTTGCTTTTTCCATGTGTGCTGCACAAGGCAGCACACATGTACAAAGCAGACATGATGATCAAAAAGCATTCCTGCTCATATGGCCAGAATACAACCGGGATGTAACTGTTGGTAAGTTGTGCGCTGCCAAATATGAATGCTGCACTTGGACATCAGGGGCAGCCTCTGATACAATGGGTGTTGCCGGGCAACGCCAAACACAACCCCCAATGCACGCCCCGTTCACACTCAACACAGCGTGACAGTGTACCTCATTGACAAGTAAGCGTTAATAAATGTGGAATGTTTCAACGCTGCTCAGATTATGATGCTAGGCCCCTATTGACAATACAACTTTGATGACAGTTACGTTGACTTTGCAATATGGGCTTGATGATATGCACCTCACTTTCAATATGTGTCACTGACTGGGGATGGGCCAAGTCACAACTGTGAGACCAATGCATTTGTCCAGAGTCACTTACCGATTAGTGCACACTGCTGTCTTCCACTATACATCATCACACTGTAGGCAAGGTAGACGTGATACGCACCCATACTTCATACTGCAACGGTGATCATGTGACCCAGACATACATGCCAATGCAACATGCTAGTCAATTACGTTCCAACTCACCTGTGGCGTGTGGGTCCTCAAAGCTGTCAATGTCCCCCTGTGTGATTGGCGGTCGTCCATCTGTGAGACAAGGAAAGAAATATGTGTTGGTATTAGACTTCGATTCATATGTGTCGTATACCTCATACCAATCATCACCATGACAGCAAATGCTACGTAACTGTAGTGTAGCGTTTGTTGTTGACTACCTGATTGGGTCAACTTTGACTGCCATTCACACCAGACCTGTGACAGCTGATTTTGGACAGACAAGACTGTAATGCTAGCTGACATGCCCATAATCGTAGTGTGAGTCATCCACAAGGCAACATTACTACATGCATCCTGATGTTCTACATGCACTTTGTACAATTGAGTAGCTGCAGATTGCACAAAGCAGTCACACAGAGGTTGTTGGTGTATGACAATCTGGAGATGTCCACTTTCCTTATACCATTTGTCCCTAAACCAAAAATTTTCACACAGCAACTATGTTCACAGGGCAGCGTAGCTGACGTGACACAAATCATGAGGACAGCATTTTGTCACTACCTTTTGGCCAGCACACAGCTCACATGGACAATTCCATGGTTAGTTAATGTACAGTCACCCATGCCCTACACACACAATCGTCTGCCTGCAAGCACATTTTGCGCAGGTGTGCCAGCTATGGCAGTACAGTGCTAAGTGTTGGTCCAGTGCAGTGGGTGACACAGACTTGCAACATATGCTTGTCAATGTGATGCTGCGTTGTGTCTCGGATGTGCCAACAATATGCGCAAACGCATTGCGTCTCCCACCTAAATCAGCAACCATTTCTCACTTTGTCAGCAGTGTTACACACATCGTAATTTTCATTCCTTAGAGTCCACAGAAATAAATGTGGAGTTTGTACTTACCACCCTGTAGGCCTGTCATGACTCCCACGTAGTCCAAGAGGTCTGCCTCACATGCAAGCATGTCCTGCCATCGGTGCTTCCACTGGCGCACGTTGCGGTCCACTCCGAAGAACCGTGACATATGCACCCGCACACGCTCCCACCTGATCTTCCGCACAGACACATTATACCCTTGCAGGATACGGCCTCCCCTCTCCAACATCAGTGGCAGGTGGAATTTTATGAGCCACAGGAACCCCCCCAATGCCCTCCCTGCCCACACCCGGCATCTCCCTAAACACCTGTGAGCCCAAAGCCAGAAAAAAAAAGGCCTCTAGAATATCCCCAACAACAATTTAACTGCACCACCCCAAGACAGACACCCGACAAAATTGAGGACAGGAGACAGTAAAACACAATTAATGAGTACACAACACTTCACTGACACTATACACAGGACACAGGACACAGCAACACACTCAAAATCACTAAACTGCAGCACACACCACCAAAAACCTCCAGCACTCTCCACAATCACCAGCAATGTGCTCAAAAGAGAAACTGAAAGTGCAGAACACTACTCTAGTAGACAGGAAGCATGCAGACATCACTTCCTGTCTCTTTGCGGCTCGTTTTTGGGTAAGCGGCAAAAACTGGACGCAAATAGTCACATGAGTAAACTTTATAATGGCAAAAAGTGTCGCACGATGTATTTTAACATCGGGCGGATGAAAAAAATATCGCTTTTTCGTGTTAGCGGCCAGATCTGCCCGCTAAGAGCAAATCAATACACTGATGTACAGTCTTGTTGCAAATTTAATGTCAGAGCCCTGTAACAACATGTTGAGGTTGGTTGGCACTCAAATGACAACATGTAAATGATGTTTCACAACACATGACACCCTAACTTAAAACATTCAACACAGGTCACACCATAATTGCATATCTAACAACAGAACCATCAATCAATCATGGATTTTTTAAGTGTGCCATTCACCCGTGGGGGTCACAAGGCGTAGGAGCATGACTTTCGGCACGCTTCAAGTTGTCTGTGTACGTGCATGTGTTGAAGGTGATGTTGATGTTGCATAATGGTTCGTGTGCGATGGCAGATGTGACTCTGTGGTAGATGTGAGGGGGCCAGGGCTCTGTGTGGGCCCCCGAGTGGATGCCTTTCCTAGCGGAGGAGGTGTCTTCAACCGTGCCTGGTGTCCATTTGGAGATGGCGTTCTGGTTGTTGTCTCAGGGGTGCTGGTGGTCCGTCTGCTGCGTCAAGTTAGTGGTCCAAATACTTGTTGTAGGGCTTGTTGATCTGGAGGTGGTCGTGGCTTCCAAGCTAATTGCTTCTGACACACAGAAAAGCAGGTTTTACCCCATTGCATGCACTATTTTCATATTTTATCCATTGCACGCCCTATTTTCATATTTTACCCCATTGCATGCCCATTTATCATATTTTACCCCATGGCACGCCCATTTTTCAGATTTAGCACCATTGCACGCCCTATTTTCAGATTTTGCACCATTGCACGCCCTATTTTCATATTTTACCCCATTGCACGCCCATTTTTCATATTTTACCCCATTACACGCCCTATTTTCATATTTTACCCCATTGCACGCCCATTTATTATATTTTACCCCATTGCACGCCCTATTTTCATATTTTACCCCATTGCACGGTCATTTATCATATTTTACACCATGGCACGCCCAGTTTTCAGATTTTGCACCATTGCACGCCCTATTTTCAGATTTTGCACGATTGCACGCCCTATTTTCAGATATAACGCCATTGCACGCACGATTTTCAGATTTTACCCCATTGCACGCCCGAATTTGCATCTTTTACCACATTGCACGCCCAAAGTTTCATCTTTTATCCCATTGCACGCCCACAGTTTCATTGTTTTACACAACGTACAAACTCCAATAAATTATTGACCGCTGACAACAGACTACATTTGTGCATTTATTCACAGACAACAACCTATATTGACTGATTTACACAAAGGACACCCAACAATTTTGGATTGGGTAGCCCAATTTGCACCATGAAGACTCTAGTCTTACACATTTGACACAATGAAAAGCATCTCTGTACTGAGGAGACATTCCCAGCATGAATGAAGTTTTGTTATTTTCTTTGCAAGTATTGTGCAACATACCCTTTTCAGAGTGATGAACCCATGCTGGACAGTAACATGCAGACAGGGTATGTGTGTATGTTTTTTTATTGGCAGACACGGTGATTGCGATCATTTTGCTATGAGATACATTGGAGGGGGACTGTCACAATGTGACGTGCTCAGTTGAAGAAGTTGTTTATTATTCGGTCCCTTTGGGCAGTTCCTGCTGCATTTACTGTGGGGTGTGCGCCACCTGCCTCATCTTCATCATCATCCTGGTCATCGTCCGGTGCAGCAGGCACTTGAATCCATGGAGCATTGGTGCGCACACATATATTGTGCAATACACAACATGCAAGGTTGATTTTGTTGACCATTTCAGGGCTGTACAGCAGTCTGCCACTTGTGATGTCCAGGCAATGGAAACGTGACTTTAGCACGCCAAATGTGCGCTCCACAATGGACCGGGTGCATCTGTGGGCCGCATTATACTGCCTCTGGGCCTGGGTGGTGGGGTTTCGGAGGGGTGTCATCATCCACGGGCATAGTGCATATCCTTGGTCACCTGTAACATGTGAAAGCGAGATGTTTACATTATTGGTTGGGCCGGCTGTGTTGTTGGTGTAGATGGTTTTGTGGTGTGTCATTTGTGTTATGTTGGATTTCATGTTAGCCATGTGTTGCTTCTCACTGATTACAAGCATCACTGCAAATTAAATTGACTCACTGTTGATACTCCCTCCCCCACGCCTCATCAATTGTGTGCGCTGCGCGGTTGCATGACTGGCTCTTCTACCATCTATCGATGGCACTCATCCCCCTCCTCACAGTCAATGCCATGTGAACGTTGAAATGGCAATGGGCCACACCAGACACGGTTCACGTTCAGTTGTGCTGCTGTCGCTGCTGCCAGACCTGCCCCAATGCACAACACATGTTGTTTCCTGTCCCGAGTGGCCACATATCAATAGTCATCAGCCCCCTCGCATGCAGGGCCCATTGCGGGCAGGAACACTTCACCCACACCATCAGCATCATCAGACGCAACACTGTCCACTCCGCGGACTACGTACTCATTCAGGAGTGTAGCCTCCAACTCACATGCCACAACTACTCAAGATCCATTTGACTCTGGGAAATGTTAGCTGACATCAGACTGTCCCAGATCTTCACCACACTGATCCACAAGGCAGGGCACACCTTTGATGGCTTCTTTGCATGTGTAGACTTCGGCCAGTTCATCGGCCCCACTAAACGCACATGTGTTGACCACTTACGCATGCACCACCTTGTTGATGTACCCCAAGCCACTGTTGACCACATGCAGGCCCCCACAAAGATGGTGTAGATCATTCACCGAGGAGATGCTACACACCATTATCAACTGCAACAACCACAACACTGCAGTCGTCAACAATGGCGCATGTCCACATTTTCCAAACATGTATCTCCAACTGCGCATGCACCCTTGTCCCACTATGCAACTGCAACATACAGCAGGCAATGAATGCCACCTCAGTCAGCACCAACCTCTGAGTTGGCAGATGCATCTGCTGACACATGGAGTGGAGCTGGTGCAAGCTTTGGGATACCAGTAAACAGCACCACCAACACGTACAGAATGCTCATCTTCACCATCAACAATACGCCCACACACCAAACTGCTCTTCCAGGTAGGATTGCTGTGAGTTGCAACATGGATGATCAACAGCTGGGGCGTGCTATAAGCAGGGGAAACATGAGTCCTCATCCTCGTAACAGAACAATCAGCATGTGGCATCACCTGGTCGTCCAACGCCTTCGGATGCCCCCACCCCACATCTAGGTACCTAGGCCCCATATTTGACTCCTCCATCTCCATGTACCTACAAGTATACGCAGTGGCCTGCAGCTGCTTCGCCAGCCTCTGCATCCTCCATGCAACCTTCAAATGGATCCCTCCATTGTCGGGTGTAACAGTGACCCACACAGTCATTGCCATCAGGCTGGGCTACAGTAACACACTATATGCCAACATGGGCACGTCTGCAGTCAGCTTACTCCCGACTGTCCAGCACAACACCTACACACTGGGCCTTGTGTTCCTACTTTCATTATGGATCGTGTGCCTCCATCGCACATACATGGTTCCCACCTCTCACCACATTTGCTTATGGGTGGCCCAGGGGCTAAGCATTTGAGGATGGTTTGTCTACATATCTAGCCACAGTTCCCACAGTTCTTGGTGTTGTTGTGTCTGGTATGTGGGCATGTTGATTGACATGTATGTGTGATTGTGACATGTACATTCTCACACTTCTGATTTGCATCTCTGTGAAGTTGAGGCATGTGGTGGGTCACGTTAGTACTTACCGACTAGCACTGCATTTCCATATGCGCCATACTGGAAGCGCTGGTTTATGATGGACTGTCGGAAGATGTAGGAATCATGCACACTCCCTGGGAACTTGGCTATGACATTGGTGACCAGTCCCCGGTGGTCCACTATTGCCTGCACATTCATGGAATGGGTGTGCTTTCTGTTGCGGTATGTGTGTGCACTGTCCGCAGGGGACACAAATAGGACATGTGTGCAGTCAATTGCACCCAACACCTGTGGGAATCCGGCTATGGCATAGAATCCTTGCTTGGTCTCACTCTGTTCCTGCACAGTGTTGGGGAAGTGAAGGTGCTGGGGTATCAGGCTGAGTATGCCATCCAAGACAGTTGGGAGGAAGATTGAAAAGGCTGGCTGTGAGACTCCTCCAACTCTGGCCGTTGTTGGTTGAAAGGTCCCAGAGGGTAACATATGCAGCACGGCCAGCAGCTTTGTCTGCGGAGGGATGTTGACTCTCCGCTGTGTTTGTGGCGTCAGCCTGTGGGCTATCAGGTTCAGGATGTGTTGGATGGATGTCCTTTTGAGCCTGTAGTGGGCAATGACATCCTCTGGCGTCAGGTCTGCGAGGCTGAGACGTCTGCGCAGGGCCCGCTGTCGTCTTTGGCGCAGCCTTGGTGGTGGTCCTGGGGGAGGTGGCAGTGGCGGTGGTGGTTGTTGCCTTCGTGGGACTCGAAGCTGATTGATTAGTACCTCCATGGCGTCTGTGGGTCTTCAGGTGTGGGTCTGGGCTAGTCTCCCTTATATGCCTCCATTTATCACCATTTTTACAATTTTTAGACCTGTTTTTTTCAGGTCTTATTTCCCTGCAGCTAAGGGGCCTTAGCAGGACTTTTTTTATCGCTTCGCGGGTCCGGGACATCATTGCTAATAGTGCGATGGTGTGTTAGCAACATTTTTCATGAAATTTTGAGAGGGAACGCCTACTTAGCATATCATTAGCGGAAACTATCGCTGCCATGCACGGCGATAGCAAAAACGATAGCTATCGCCGGAAAGCTGTCACTAACGCTTGTTAGCGACATCTTGGTAATAGGGCGATAAAAAAAAAACGCGTTAGCGGCACGAAAGTGCCGCTAACGCGGTGATAACTGGCTTGATAATATGCCCCTATGTTTCCAATTGTTAGGACGCGTTTTAAATCCACTGCAGTTGGAATCCAGGGGCAGATTTACAAGCCCCTTGCGCCACTTTTGCGTCACTTTTCCCATGTTAAAAATGACGCAAAAGTGGTGCAAGGGCCTTGTAAATAAGCCCCCCAGTGATTTGCGCAGTAAGTCAAACTTACACTTGCAGATAGGTTTGTGAATCAGACACGTACCATTAATTTTTACAACAGCAATAGTCTTTCTCATTCGCAAGGTCCAAGATCCAGTGGCGTAGCTATACTCATGGCTGCCCATGGCGGCCCCTGCATTTGCTGCCCCACGGCCGTGTGTAAGAGGAGGGGAGGGGGGTGTGTGCTGGCGATTTCCTCAGCATCTGCCCCGCGTCGGCCGCAGGTAAGAGCCGCTAAGCAAAACTCGTGCCGGCCGGGGCGGACCGGCCCAACCTTGCTACTCCACTGCCAATATCACATTTCATCTGCATTTAAACTATGAATTGGCTCTCTGCGAACACGGAGGTTTAAAGTGCTGTATAACTCAAAAGCAAATTCATCCACTCAGCCACCAATTTCTGGACGTAAGTTCATGCTGTGCAGACCTTTGGTTACTCTAAAATCCTCTCAGGCCTGTTTTTCACTTAACACATCTGATGTAAATTTTGGGGCTTTCTAGTCTCAAGGAGAATCATTTTGGACCTACAAACACGAGAGCCAACAAGACCTGTTTTTCCATCAGTTCGCAGTTAAAGTTCATCCACCAGTTCATCATAGTCCTGTAAAGCACTTAAGTCGGGGGTGAAACACAGGGCCTTTCATCCATTGTGATGCGAGGGGCCCCTAGCTCCTGCTCCAGGGGAACAGGTCTCACTCACCTGACATATCCGCCCTGCAACAGCTACGCTCATTTTAAGATTCCTTCTGGTGCCTGTTCCTATCTATTTACGAAATCTCGCCTTGGAGAAGGGGTTCCCCTCAACATACTTCACAGTGTGGTCCCTCCTCTGTTTTGGTTACACCCGGGACCCAAGTTTCAATGTAACAAGATACTAGCGGGATGCTATACTCAAAACTGCCGGATTTGTGTAAATCTATGCAGCTGTGGGGCAGATTTACAAGCCCCTTGCAACACTTTGCGCCGCCGTTGCATCACTTTTGTGAAGCAGCAGCGGCGTAAAAAATGCAGCCAATTTACAACGTGACGCATCTAGGGAGATGCGTCAAATTGTAAAGCCCTGCGTCACATTATACCTGCGTCAGGTATAATGTATGCAGGGTGGGCGTTCTCACGCAGGAAAGCCTCATAAAAAAGACGCAGTGAAATCTACAAGATTTCACTGCGTCACTTCTAGGACGCCACTGCGTCAAAACCTGGCGTAAGGAGTGATGCAGTCTAGTGGGAATAGCCTCAAAATGCATTGCTGGAGTTGCATCGTGCTTGCGACATGACTCAAGCAATGCCTGAATTTTGCCCCAACAGATGCATCAGAATTTCTGACGCATCTGTCAATCCTTGCTCTATGGTGCGCCGTATTGTAAATACGGCTCATCCATGGTGGCGCAAGGGTTTCTCAGGATGGCGCAGGGAAAGTGACGCATCTCTACAGATGCATCACTTTCTTGTAAATTTGCCCCTGTATTTTTTGAAAAATTGTGGATCTGCCACATTTGGCACCTAATCTATCATCTTTTACATAATTTGCAGGTCTTTAGCAAAAAACTGATTCAGTTTCTAGGTCAAACAAATGAAAAGTTTTTAAAAAACGCTGCTATACATGTTGCCACACAGTGAAAGCCACTTTACCTCTCAACGACAGGTCACATTTCTTTTGCTGATTGCTGCATTTGGGTATGAAACTTCTACTAAAGAGGTGAAACCTCTGCTCAGACAGAGCATACATTGTTAATATTTGTTGCTGCACTGCTAATTTAATTAACCCAGCCAATTAACGTGTGCCTCCGCTGCCACATAATTCCAATTGTGGTGGCCACAGTGGATTCAAGCACTAGGAAACCATGGTCCGGTTTTACTATGCACTTGCGTCATCCTTGCATCATGAAAGTAATCCTTGCATCATAAAAGTCGACGCAAGGCAACACAAGGCAGCGCAAGTGGTGAACTGACATTTACAAAGCCACTTAAATCAAGATGTACATGGCTTTGCATCACTTTTCAGCTGCAGAGTAATGCAATGCTGCGCCTTGCACAGCCTTGCATTACCCTGCATCCGATGGGCGGAGCATGGGCATTCCCATGCATCCACCCATGTATTTTGATGCAAACCCAGATTTGCTAAAGGTGGCAAACCTGGGTTTGCACCAAAATGGTGAACCTTCCCAAGACAGGAAGCACACATACAAAGAGAGATACACCACTAAGGATTGTTTTTGTGCAGGAAGTTATATCTCCCTGCTGAAAATCAATACTGACCACAACACAGCGTGTTGTGATGCAAGGGTGTCAGAGTTTGTGCTAGGCAGTCACTAGTGCACCAGCACAAGGAGGGACCTGAACCGCATCATATTTTTTTAAATATATGGCGCTGTTCTGCTCTCTCCTATTCACGCAAAACAGTGCTACTATTTGTCTTGCTGCGTTGTGTTGCATAAACTGTTTGTAAATCTGCCCCTATGTTGGCATTGCTACTTGTGCTTAGAAACAAAATTAGATTGCATAATAAATGTATTGCATTCATGATATGTTTTATCTTTATATGTTTTTGTACTCACAATAACACAATTATCTTCTTCTGCTGTACCTAAAATGATGGAAATGTTGCATGAGATTGGATGTGACACACATCTTTCTGTCAGTGCTTACTTTGTGAAAGAATGCCAATGTCAGCATTTTTCTAAGACGCCCTTTGGCGCTGCTGTGAATGTCAGGGTTGGTCAATACCAAGACTGGTTATTCTTTATTTCACCTCATGCCTCTTTCATACACCAGCATAGTTTCCCTAACCCTAAACCACACTCTTGAGGGTTCCTTTTCAACACTTTTATCTCCCTTTGCCACTGTTATTTTCGTCTTTCTCTTCCTCCTCTTTCTCCCAGTTCTGTTTTTGTCTCCCTCTTGTTCTCGGTCAAAGTCTGCTGATTAAAAGTAAGTCCCAGGCCCCCCAAAAAAGTGCTAGTGCCCCACCTGCAAACACTGGCTCAAATTAAGCGAGTTCTTTCTAAAGTGTATAACACTATCTGAACTCAATGGGCTTCCTCACAATTCAACACCAGTTAAAACCATAATGCAACTAATACCACTATGTATCCTTTCATTTGGTTCATAATTATGTGATATTGATTACTACTATAGCGAGATTTCGACAATAAATGTTCAAAAAAATAATTTGCGGAGAAGGGGAGGTGTTGCTTTCAGAATGTCATACGATGCAACAGTTTTAATAACCCAGGTGCAGAATAAACACACGCACAAAAAAATCGTATGAAATTTAGAAATGCACTCAGAAAAATCAATACACATGAATCATGTAACAGTGTGAGGCCTGGGGTCAGCCATTACCAGATATCATGGGGTCATACTTTGAAAGACATTTGGTCTCATGTCTCACGCAACATGGAGTGGATGAGCCTTCCACTTTGTCAACCTTCACTGTTCTGTTCTTGTAAATGCACGCCGATTTATAAACAAGGACTCATTAATATTTAGAAGTTGCAAGCTACTCATAATCTTTGTCACATGTAGAATGACGTTATACATTGCACACAGTGGTAAAAGTAAAAAAGAATAACAGTGTTGCCATAGCATAAAAAAGACAGGTACCCAGGTCTTAATTTGTCAAAATAAATAAGTGTCAGGGCTCTCGTCAGGAGGCCATTGCAGCTTGCACCACCCATTGTCCAGGCCAGCACTGCCAATGACAGTACCTACACAGCTACTAAACATCACACTCTTACAAGTGTAACAATTTATAATGTACATTGAATCAATAAACAAATACTGTCCATGTGGCAGAGTCTTATAAGTGCCGGGGTTGACAATTAAGTGCCCCTGCTCAGCACCGGCAACCACGGGCTCAAATTAAGCACTGCAGGTACCAGTGAACGTACAGATACAATGCACTTGTTCGTTAAGGTGGCTGCATCAGTATTAAATATTTAAAGTCGATAAGCAGATGTGGTGTTAATCCATTGTGAATGCTAATGTTCCCTCAACAGCAGTCAGAAGGAAAAATCCAAAGACCCAAAAGCCATAAAGCTATAAAACGTGTGCTGCACATCAGAAGGTTAAAATGGTACTGCGCAAGAGGGTATCGAGGCATGGCGTGATTAGGAATGTGGATCATTCCTGTTATTGCACGCATACTAAAACAAAGCCCAACTGCTAGACACCAATCCTTAGTAGAATACTGCACTGCATTTATGAGCTGTAAATGTTAAGATACCTCTACCTCAGTGCAGTGTATTATAAACCAGAAGGAAATTTCTCACTTACATTCCTAAGTTCCACATTTTCAGGAAATTTATGAAAATTCTCAAAATTTCGCATTTTGCCTTTTCAAATATTTTTTTTCCTATGTGAGACTCATTTGCACACAAATTTTTCCCAGTCACAGACATTTTTTTTTTTGTTCAAACTGATTCTCTTGCTGGTATCTCATATGACTCTATTACACAAGTTGTGCAATGTGAATTTTATACTCGACTGGTTAGAAAACCCCTAATTGCAGTATTAGTGACTGATGTGAGAAAACGTACTGGAGGCAAAAGGGTTTCATGCAACAAGTAAAAAACATTTTTTATTCCTATGGCAGTAAAAATGACGTCCAGATTACTTAATTTGGCCATGATTTATCAAAACAATGCCTGCAGTGCAACAAAAGTGACGCAAACCAGCACAAAGTTAAGAACTGGGATTAACTTTCCAGGGCAAAGAAGCCCTAAAGTAATGCAAAGTAGTGCTAGCAATGCTTTGCGCTCCTTTGCATCAAGAGAGAGTTCCATGGGTGGTACATGGGTGTTCCCATCATACAACCGCGCATGAATTCTGATGCAAAGCCCTATCTACTGAAAACAAGGTAAACAGGGCTTTGCCCCAAACATTTACACCTTCTCGAGGCAGTCATAAAGGTTGAGGATAGTTTCTGTTTCTCAAAACTTCTCTAACTTTGCATGTGTGCTGTGATATACAGCACACACAAAGTTAGAATTCTCTTAAACTATGTCTAAGCATATAGCGGCAGATTTACAAGAAAGTGACGCATCTCTAGAGATGCTTCACTTTCCCTGCGCCACCCTGAGAAACCCTTGCGCCACCATGGTTGCGCCGTCTTTATAATTCGGCGCACCGTGGCGCAAGGATTGACAGATGCGTCAGAAAGGCTGACGCATCTGTTGGGGCAAAAGTCACGCATTGCTGGAGTCGTGTCGCAAGCACGACGCAACTCCTGCAATGCATTTTGAGGCATATTTCCACTACACTGCGTCACTCCTTACGCCTGCTTCAAGCAGGCGTAATGTTTTGACGCAGTGGCATCCTAGAAGTGATGCAGTGAAATCTTGTAGATTTCACTGCGTCACTTTTACGAGGCTTTCCTGCGTGGGAACGCCCACCCTGCATACATTATACCTGACGCAGGTATAATGTGACGCAGGGCTTTACAACGTGACGCATCTCCCTAGATGCGTCACATTGTAAATTAGCCGCATTTTTTAGGCCGCCGCTGCGTCAATGGCGGCGCAAAAGTGTTACAAGGGGCTTGTACATCTGCCCCTTACTCTTCCAGTACAAAACATGTACTAAACATCATACTCACACCCTTGCACGATGGTGCAAGGGGTCTGTCCCTGGAGTAAAGCATCCTAAAGTGCACCAGCGCAGGGGATGACAGAAGTAGCGCCATATCCTTGTAGGCAAGGCGCTGTCCTGATGTCACCCTATCAAACAATGCAGCACACCAATTTTGGTTGCTGAACTAAGTTGCGCCATTTCTAACTAAATTTGGGCCTTCTTGTTTTGCAATGCTGGGGCAATTAGCCTTGAGGCTGGCGCTTAAGAGTGGTGCTGGGACCTTTTAGCTGCCAGGGATCACTAGACACCTTGAGCAGTTGTCCTTAAAGAGAGGGACATGTTTGCCTTAGTCCTATCTAAAATGACCTATTTTCCATCTGACTGATTCACGGCGACACTTCAGCCGTTCTCTGGCGGAAAGGCAGCCGATAAGAAATACAAGCACGCGCTCTTAGCCAAAGGTTTAGGAGTCTAATAGTTACAATCAACAATAAAAGGAGAGAACTTCCAAAAGCCTGCCACGGCGCCTTTCTCTGCTCAAATGATAGCAACTCGTGTCCCCATTGAAAAGGAAATAAGTGTGTGCTTGGAGCCAGTTAGACCGCTATTCATCACCCTCCCAAGTCGCAGAGAGATTCCCCCGTGCCCAAATACGAACATTTAATGGCCGCCGCAGTTGCGGAAAATCAATAGTCGGTATTATGAAGTGGAGGGGGCTCATCTGTAGGCCCAATCTGCTCCTGCAGGCGCCATGCTTTGGGACATAATAACTGTCGTCTGCGGGCACCAGCGGCTTGATTCGGTTGCTTAGCTAGAGAGGAGGGCCAATAGCAACGCACTTTCTTGTTTATCGCCTCGTTGTGGCGTTATGTTGCAATGGACTCAATAAACAGGCCATGCTAAAACCAACAGCGCTCCAGTCATTAGAGTAAATGAAGCAGGAGGAAGACACGTGACCCGACTGTGCCAGGCAGTGAAGAGGCGCCATTAATACTCGGGAAAGGAGGAGGAATACTGTTATTAACTAATTACGCTAGTAATATGTCGGGCAGGAAATGAGCGCTTGGCTCACTCTGCTAACATAAAAGAAGGCTTGTATTTTTTAGACTGACCCGAAAATTAGCAAGAAGAAGATAGCAAGGTACGACTCAGAGAACTCATTCGCTGGCGCCTTGGGATGCAATGTAAAACATAACAAATGGCGCTTCCCGCCGCACAGGGCCAGTGTAATGATTTTTTAAAATTATGATGCAGGTCTTTATTTAATCAAGGATGTCCTCCAAATTTATGTAAATGACAAACCGTGTTGAATTGTGCCACGAGAATAATTCCAATTAAATAAATTACGTGTGTACATTGCTCATTCATAGGACAAGGCCTCCCAGACGGGTTTACTATGGGATCAGTGCTATCGACCCGGTACACAGTAGAATTTTGCCCAAAAGAAGATATATATCTAAATGATTATGTGTCTGGCCTGCTGTTGCTAGTGTGGAACTAAGGATGCTATATGTTTTTCCTTGATGTTTCAGGTCAGGCCTACTGGCTGTTTGCAAAATCATTTTTTGTGCACCATACCAAAAACTTACACTGGGCTTAGAGCATGGCTATGCCTTACCACTTGTCAGCTTTAATGTCACTTCCATTTGATTTCTTCTTATTGGATGGAATGCCGTCCTCTTCTTGTGCTTATTTGTCCCCTGTCTCTTTATCATTCTTTTGATTGGCTGACTTGGGTATCCTTCCACTGCTCACCAGTTGCGTAGCTAGGGCTTTTGACGTCTGGGGCACTCCCTCAGTTTGCCGCCCAGTGCCGGTAAGAGCAGGGGGAGTGATGGCGATGAAAGACCAAACGATGACCAGGGGGGTGGAGGACAGACGGCAAAGGGGGGGGCGTTTAGTGATGCTGACGAGGGAGAATAAAGGAAAACCAATCTTGTTTTGCCCTCACGGCTCGCCGCCTCCCTCAACAAAGTGATGCCTGGGGCGGACCGCCCCCACCCCCAGCTATTGCACTGCGGCTCACATAGAGAAAAAATGTTGTCTTTAAGCACTCTTTGAGGGTGTCTGTGTTTTCTTGCTGTCTCTTATGTGCCGCTCCTCCTCAAATGCACACATCATGCGTACTCCCTGATGCTCCCTCCTTTCCCCACGTGCATTTTGCCTTACGTGCTATATCTCCCTTTTAATAGCCACCTCCACCTTGTGCATTCTGTGTTGCGCCTTCATTCCATCTATTCTTTCCACCACTCCAGCTTTTTCATTATTTCTAATATTGCCTTCATGGCTAAAGCCTATCCGGTGCTGCGCCACTCACTCCTCATTGCTGCCTGCCATCCATTCCCCCCCCATGCTACATGCTCTCTGCACCCTTCGTGGTTTGAAAAAAAATATATATATATTTAAATTTAAAATTTTAAGGAGGGCCCAGCAGCTGTCATTTGCTGCCAGGCTGCTTGCTCCTTTGTAAAAAAAAAAGAGTAATTTTGCTCAATTATTATTTTTTTATTTACCACTCTATGCAGTGTCTGTCAGCTTGGATTGGTAAGAAAAAATAAATAAAATGGCACCCGCCAGACTACTCTGCTCTGCCCAACTCGCCCTAGCCTCTGTCCCCAGGATCCACAAGACCAGAACCAGAGGAATTTCATTCTCCTACCTCGCCGCCAAGACCTGGAACACCCTGCCCCTTTACCTCAGGCAATCCGCGTTGCTGACCAAGTTCAGGAAGGACCTCAAGACCTGGCTCTTTGAATGATCCTCCACCCAGTGCAACCAGCAGCCCCCCACCCTCAGTGCCTTGAGACCCTTACTGGTGAGTAGCCACGCTATACAAGCCACCTGATTGATTGAGTGACTTGTTTCATTCCATGTTTCCATTGCTTATAGAATGGCGCAGGTGACAGCAGCATCATATTGTGTATGCGCTCATGAGTGCATTCGAATCATAGCACCTCTTTTCTTTTTATTCTCTTTTTTTTGCTGATATGGCTTAGCATTGACAAAAGTCATTGGCAAAGCCAATATGTCAACAAGACGTTTTGGTTTAAACTGCCAACATATCCTCTTGAGGCCACCCTCTGGCTTAAAAAAAGAGAGATCTCTGTACAATTCCACAGGAAAGTAGTAGCCTTAAGGAGTCATACCTGTGTTCAAACCTGGTGATAATGCCGATTGGTTCTGAGGTTGCAGAGTCTTTAGGCCCAATCCCATTTAACGGGACAGGAAGTGACACTGTAGAGGACCTGGCATCTGTAGAAGTCCTCCGAAAACATGCAGGTTTTCCAAGCTCTGGTAAAGGCTGGTTGGTTGGGCTGTTTTTATAGGAGACCTGCAAATCCACAATTTTGAGTGCATATTTGGGTTTCGACATTCAGAATATTTCTAAAATGGGTGCCTTACTAATTATTCAGCTGACTTTTTCTTGCAACTGTACCTCATTTGGAGTTTAAGAGTTCTCACTTGCTTTTAAATACAAGTTGTGAGGAAAACAGGATTTCTCATGTAATACATTTTTGAAGCTTTGTTTTTTCCCTTTGAGATCTAGCACTTTCGGTCAGCAGCTTCCCTGTGGGTAGAACTGGCCATGAATCATATTCTGATTAGCAGCATTTCCATCTGCTGTTTTTAGTCTTTTTTAGTGTTTTTGTCCTCATTTGAGGAAAGAACACTTTGTTTCATTTGTGTATTAATCTCACCGTGTAGGACAGATTTGAGCAAACATCTATGCCAACTAACTACCAAATGAAGGATGAGTGAGGTAAGGGACTGCAGCTCACACCTGTGTTTGAGCCGCAGCTCAGTGCGGTCTTTTATCCTACTAAATCAATGATTTGGAGCCCCATTAAATTTAGTGATAGTAATATCTATTTTCATAGCACATAAAAATGAAAAAACATCGGCACTGCGGATCAAATACAAAATAACGTATAATAATAATAATAATAACCATAATGTTAATAATAATAACAAGAATTATTTTTATTTTTATTCTCACTATTATTATTAGTATTATTACATGATTAATAATAATAATAATAATAATAATAACAACACTAGTGTTAATAATAAAATAATATTAATGAGTATTACCATAATAATAATAATGGTAATAATAATACATTGTAATAAAAATATTCTTATTACCATTATTATTATTATTATTATTGTTATTATTATTATTATATAAT
This sequence comes from Calotriton arnoldi, assembly GCA_963921515.1. Lineage (NCBI taxonomy): Eukaryota > Metazoa > Chordata > Amphibia > Caudata > Salamandridae > Calotriton > Calotriton arnoldi. The sequence continues at coordinate 749,931 of CAWUFW010008454.1, read as the reverse complement.
AATAATAATAATAATAATAATAATGCTGATATAATAATAGTAATAATAATGACAATAGAAATAATAATACCCATTATCACAATATTAATAATGGTCATTATTATTATTAGCATTACAGTAGTAATAATAATAACAACAATAATAATAATAATAATAATATGCTTAGATTGTAATAGAGTTAGTATTAGTATTGTTAATAATAATAATAATAATAATAATGTAAAAATAGCCCAACATGGTTTTCAGCCATCACAAATTAGTGTTGCTGCCATTTCTATGGGAGGGCCGTTTTACAGGATATGCTGTAAAATATGCAGTATCCCTGTGCCCAAATTGATCATGTTTAATATTGCATCGGGCATACAACGTGAGGCCTGTACAAAACTGCAAAACATGCAAAGCCAGAATGTGCAGAAAATACATTTAACACCGATCCACAAATGATATTTGCATGCTGCTTTGGATACGTGCAGAGCTGTCAAGACTCTGAAGGCAGTAAACTGTGGAAAATCAGATTTGTCAGGTAAAAAAAGTACTGCTTGGAAACAAAAGCTAATTAAGAAATTAAATATAAAAGTACCCCAGAGAGTGACAAATGCACAGAGCGTAGTCACAGCCTATTTAATATTGGCAAGTGTGTCTAACATGACAGCACATTCAACCCAGCCTACGCCTGCATATTCCAGCATCTGGCACTATGAGCATTATTAGACTTCCGAACATTTCTTGGAAATATTCCAATTATTAGCTTGAAAGACAAAACACACTTCAAGAAGCACTATCTTTTTCAAAGTAATAATAAATGCCTCATTATGTTTTTCTCAGTCCTCTGTAACCTCTGATGAGCTGAACAACAGTGAAATGATTTCCCATTCCTTCAACTACAGGATATTGCCAAAATATATAGGGCCATATTTTTACAGATTTTGCGTCAGGTTTGCGTTACTTTTTTGATGCAGACCCATCTCAAAATCTTTTTGGGTATTTGCACAGCAATGCAAATGATTATTTGCATTGCATTGTTAAAAAAAGGTAATGCAATGCTTCCAATTGCACTGCCTTGCATTAGTTTGCATCAGGTACACATTCTATGGGTGGTGCCTGGGCATATCCATGCATCCACCTATGGAATTTGACGAAAACCCTTACGCACAATTCTTTGAAAATATGCACATAGGGATCAGTGCTTTTTTTTACTCCTGTCTAATTTGTGACATAATTCTGAATTATTCCTGAATTTCCAGACTAAGGGCCTTATTACGAGTTTCAGCGGTCCTGGTGCGGGCGGCACGCGCCCACTCCAATCCAGGACCACCAAAACTCACTGCCGCCACCCACCAGATTACGGTGTGGTGGTCCTGCAGCGGTGCTGTTTAAAGGCTCATTGTGAGCCTTAAATAGCACCTCTGCAGGACCGCCAATGCATGTTCCTGCACAGGAAGGAATGCACCATGTCATGCATTCCTTCCCTGGCAGGAACTGGGGGTGCATAACTACAGGGGGGCACAACAGGTGCCCCCTGCATGCACCCACGTGCACAGAGGCACAAGGGAGCCCTATAGGGCTCCTTTTGTTGCCTCAGCGCCACCCTTTTCATGGCGGTACAACCGCTATGAAAAGGGTGTCAGTGAGGCAGCTCAAAATATGCTCAGAGGTGCCACTGCGGCACCACCAGCAAATTTTGGCCTCGAACCACTGCCAGACTGCCGCAGGATCCTTAATCCGTGGCGGTAGCAGCGGTTCAGTTGCATTCCAACCGCCACACTTATAATACTGCGATTGGTCCCGCAGTGTGGCAGTGGTCGGACCTCCACCATGCATACGGCGGTCCCATGGACCGCTGCAGTCGTAATAAGGCCCTAAGAGACTCATTTAACCAGAGGGCGGAGCTTGACCGTCATCCAAGATGGCCGCCTAAGTCATGAGCTCAACACGTGGTCGGACAGAATTTTCGACAACAGAACCCTTACTCTTCACGTTTATCCAAATGGGCTGATGAATCTGCTGTTGTACTGCTGGTTGAGCGTGGAAATACTTTTGGCTGCCTTTTTTGCTCATATTTGAGGTCGCAATTTTGGCCATTTTACACTAAACCCGCATCTCTTGTGGAACTCTCTCTCTCACCATGAAATGTGAACATTACTCTTTCAAGAGGTTTCTCTTCATCTACTACCATTCTTCACAAACCCTAGATGGATATTGTTATGCATGTCTCCTATTTACTTGGTCATTGACTTTGCTGCATTATTTTAACACCGCTCGTATTTGCTTGATGCTGTGAGGTGCCTTTCTTCCTGTACATTGATATGGTAAATGACGTTCCTTTTAATTTTTTCAGTATAAAGCATGACAAGTACTAATTTCGGTTGCTGTTTTTTTTTTTTAGTGGTTGAACGCTTTCTCTTTATACAGCCTTCCTCTTTATGTTGGTAACCATTTTATGCAACTCCATAAACACTCAGGGATTTATTCCCTAACTTCATTCTCCATGCTGAAAGTATATTTTCAACAACCTATATTGTGGTGCACATCTTTTTGACGTTTTTATTCTGCAGTTTTGTCCACCTGTTATCCTTGGAACAGAGGTTCTCATGGAACTCATTCTTAGAAAAGAAATGTTTAGTTTCACAGACCTTTCTGTGTAGATTTAATCATGAAAGCCAAAAATCACTTTTTTTTTATATATAAAACAATTTCAAGCATGTTATTTAATACGAAATTGATGCGAAAAAATCCCACAGCAGCCAGTATTTGTATGATGAATAACTGCGGTTCAGCCGAACCGAGTTTTATTTAAACAAGAAATACTTTAAATCGAACAATTTTGTGAGTGTCATTAAAGAAGAAAGGAGAATATATCGATGAGTGGACCCCAGGTGTGAAACCAAACCAAAACCGAAATTAGAAAGAGAAGGGTGAGATACGGAATGAGCATATACGGTGTATTGATTGATTCAAATCAAAAAGACAGCAATTACTACTCAGTACATTTTCAGATACAGGGAATAAATCATTGTATCATGATTATAGAAAGTTGTCTGTCTTTGTACATGTGCCGACGACATTTCGACCCTTGTAGGGATATAAGGGTCTCATCAGGACTGAAGTGGCCTGGGGTTGGCTGGACTTGCAGAAGCACTATGACCCATGAGAGGGAGCACTAAAGGGATGGCAACCAAATAATCTGGTCGGTAGGAGGCCTTCGAAGTCCTCTTAACAGTTTCTCATAAGATGGCTGAATGTAGCCGGTCTTGAAGGGTAAAGGGTGATCTGAATGAAAATTCGTCCAATTGATAGACCCTATTTAGGCAATGAATGCTCCCGAGGAGAGTGCCCTGCGGTGTCCTCAGCAGCTGTTCCTGATTCTGTAAGATAATGAGGATGCTGTCCACCTGGTCTTTGGAGTTTCTCAGGCGGTAATTTGCACTTTATGGGCCGATTAAAGAAATATAAAGCGGTGCTCTCCACTAACAAGGTGTTGTTGCTCTTTTTGAAGTCAGACAAGTGCCCTATTATAAGCACCTCTTCTGCACCAAAGATGTCTTCCTCATCCTCTTCCAAAACCTGTCATGCTGCATCTACGTCTACATATAAGCGGATGAAACAGGACCTGCCTTCTCCTGTCAAACCTTCTTCACCTATTTCTCTTGAACTCGTGCTGGAGAAAACACGTGTGCTATGTCCATTTGTTGAAGGAACAAACTTATGTATGCAAAATCTTTGTGACAAATGGTCTCAAATGGAAACAAGAGAACACTAGAGCAACGTGTTAGTGATCTGCATGATGAGGAGAGGAACATTTCAACCTTGGAAAAGGAAGTGGCAATGTTGAAATCGCATTCTAAAGACTTAGAAAAGAGAAACAGGCAGAATAACCTTCGCCTTTACGGTCTTCCAGAAGGTCTTTAAGTCAATGACTCTGTCTCATTTTTTAATTCCTTTTTGGCCCATTTATTGGGCTTACTGTCCTCCACAGTATTGAATATTCAGAGGGCCCATTTATTAGGTCAACATCCTCAACTTCTGGTTGTATAGCGGAACTACGCATGTGATTCCTTCACACGCCTTAACAATCTTTACCACGACTGTGTCTTTACCATGCATGCCTTTACCACGCATGCCTTTACAACGAATTTCATTGTAAAGGCATGATTGGCAAAGGCATATGTGTGGTAAAGGTTACATTCCAGTCCCCTGCCCTATCCCTAAAACCCGACCCCCAGCCCTGAAAACTACCCCAACCACAGCCCTTAAAACACCTCAGCCCCCCACCCTGAGCCCTAAAACCAGCCCCAGCCCTAAAAACTACCGGGACCCCAGCCCTAAAAAAACACCAGAGCCCCCCTGCCCTGAGCCCTAAAACTGGCCCCTAGCCCTAAAAACTGCCCAAACTCCCCGCCCTGAGCCTTAATATCTGAAAAGGTGAAAACTACTCACCAAGCCGCGCCCTGATCCTTCTCCTTCCTCCCAATCTCGTTTGGGCAGGAAGTTCCTCTCCAACACCTCCCAGCCCCACCCATTCCTCTGAGTCAAGAGCGCTGACTGCCTTTACCATGCATATGCATTTACCGTCTTTACAACAAAAGTCATTAAAAAGGCATACATGGTAAAGGAATATGCGTGTTAAAGGCAAGCGTAGTGACGCTTGCGTTGTTATGGCACGTGTGGTTCAGTCCAAGGAGTAAATGCCATTTCCCTCAACTCACATCTTCCTCACATAAACCCAGAGGAGTCATTATTTTCTTTCCTGAATTTACTGACTTACTGAAAGTCCTCAATTCAGCAAAGTCCAAAAAGCAAATCCTCTGGTAGGGGAGCAAGGTTTTCATTTTGCATGATGTCTCAAAAGCTATGATGGCCAAATGAAAAGAGTTTCTGGATCTGCGACCACAGCTTCGTTCTTTAGGTGCTCACTTTGGACTGTTCCATCCCTGTCTTTTCAAAGTGACTTTTCAGAACAAAACATCTTCTTACACATCTCCTGCAGATCTTCGAGACTTTCTTCATCTCCGTTCCACCAGTTCCATGGTTACTTATGGTCCTTCTGCAAAATGACTGCATCTCATGATTCTCCTTAAAGTTTTATCATAGGCTTTTCGTTTTTTGGTCTATTTTGCATAATCTATCTTAAGCTGTTTCGATGTGATTGACTTGATTTTTGCATTTACTGATTAACCTCTTTCTTTATTAAAGGTTCCTGGTTGTCTATTGTATTGTCATCTTGTTTTGTTTCATTTGTCTGTTGATGCGTTTTCAACCTTTGCTGTGCCGTCTTCACCATGTGCTGTCATCGACTCCACCCTACTGTTCATCCTTAACAGGTATGTTTCAAAAAGTCGCCAACGTTTGACATGTACTGTCTCTTCTTTCCTGAGCTTCTTCCTCGCTTTTTCCTTCCACCTATCTTTCAGTCTGTTCTCCTTCTATATTCTTTCTATCTTCCTTAATTTCCCCATGTTTGCATAGCTTGTTTTCTTAGAAGACCTTTTCTTTGTGTATATTGTTACTTGCTTTATCATTCAGAGTTATCTCTTGGAATGTCAAGGGGATTATTAAACAGATAAAAAGGCAAAGAATTCTGTCACATTTAGCTTAATATAATCCTGATCTAGTCCTCCTCCAAGAGACCCACCTAACTGAGCCTTAACGATATGTAACATTTATGGCCCTCTCAAATGGTTTACTCTTTTTGGCCTACCATTACCAAAAAATGTTTGCAATATGATGATGACTTTTTCATTTTGGGAGGAGACTGCAATCAAATAATGGATACTTTTGTTGATCACCAGTCTCCAGTTAAATTCATACCCCATAAGATGCACACGCAATTTCATTCTTTCCTCACTCAATGCCTCCTTTTGGATTCACGGCGATTATGTAATACATCCAACAGGGAATTTTCTTTTTTCTCTTCACCACATGATTCCATTTCTACGCTTGACCATATCTTTAATTTAGTTTAGTTCTAAATTGCTTTCCCAAAACCTCATCAGCTCCACTATTGAACCTAATGTGTTTTCTGATCATGCCCCAGTTATTACAGATTTTGATTTACTCCCGCACATTCTAAATCTAACAGATAGAGGTTTAATAACTCACTCTTGCTCTACCCCACTTTTTCTTAATCCTTTACTAATTTTACTGAGGATTTCTTCAACATTCATGCGGCTCCTGTCATTTCCCCTCAATGACTATGGGATACCTTTAAAGCTGCTGCTCGTGGACACACTATTGTTTGTTTCCAAAAAGAAAAAATCCCATATTAAACAGCATCATTCCGTATTATCAAATATTAAACACCTAGAGCACCAATACTAATCTTCCTCTTCTGCGTCTGATTTGCAAGAACTTATTCATGCAAAATTGCATTTTACCAAAATCTCTTTGGACAAGGCTTTTTCTATTTTACTTCAAAGTACTGCTTGCTACTATGGTGGTCACAATAAAATGGGAGGCTTCTGGCTAACTATTGAAAGATCTGCAAACAACGCCACACATTAGATTCGATAATAAGTGATACAGGAAGCCCTATTTTCAAGGACAATGAGATTTTGGCTGAGTTTGTCCAGTATTACCAAACTCTCTACACCCCTGAATCTCCGCCTCATCCATCACAGATTGATGCCTATTTAAAATATGTTAAAACCCTAATTGTGAACATGTTGATTTTCTTCTCTCGAAACTGATATATCTTTCTCAGAAATTATTTGCGCTCTTAAGATGGGTAAGACCTTAGGACCAGATGGTTTATAGTTGAATTTTTCCTTCACCTCTCCAACATTTTGTTTCCCAGAATACTGGATCTTTTTTAGTTTTTCTCAAGTTCTGGATCAGCTGGTGGTACCTTTCAGGAGGCCACTATATGTCTCATAAATAAAGAAAGCAAGGTCCCAGCTTTCTGTAAAAATTACAGACTAATTTCCCTGGTTAATGCGGATTATAAAATCTTCGCCAAATAGTTAGCTTTATGCCTTGATCCCTTTTGCCTTTGAAAATTGGTAAGGAACAATCTGGGTTTGTCAAAGGTAGACTTGCTTCTGATAACGCTAGATTAGTCTTTAATGTTTTGAGCAAAGCCTCCTCTCTATCGTATTCTCTAGCAGCTATTTCTATAGATGCAGAGAAAGCGTTTGATCACATTGATTGGTCCTTTTTACTTAAATTCTTGTCTTGGCAAGGGCTGGGTCCCCACTTCATCTTGCTTATCTCTTTACTCAATCAACCCCCCATGACATCTGTTGTTGTCAATAGGAATTTCTAGCTACTTTCCATTGAAGGGTGGCGTTCTTCAAGGTTGTTCATTATATCCCCTTTCGTTTAAAATTGCTCCTGAACCCTTTCTGTCCCGTATTGGGAATAATATTGAAATTGATGGATTTCGTTATGGAGATAAACACTTGAAACTTTCTGCCTACGCTGACGATATACTTCTCTTTCTTTCTAATCCCGAACATTCTGTACCTGCCTTGCTCTATGAGATAGATGGATTTTCCTCTGTCTCTAGGATATAAGATAAACTCAGATAAAACTGAAATCATTCCCCTTACTAAATTTTGTTTTAAACAACTGTTTATAGCCATGTGTTTTTGTTAGAATATGAGCAAGATTAAATATTTGGGTATCTGGTTTACTCCTTCCATTAAGGAATCTATCAATGTGAATACAAAGGATTGTTTGGATAGGGTTGATAAACTCCTTTCGTCATGGAATCCTCTGTTCCTTCCTGGTAGGGTCATCTTGACTCCATCAAAATGATGATTTCACCCGTTATTTTATATATTATATCCATGACTCCAGTGTATATACCTGTCACAGTTTGAAAAAAATTGGATTAAAAAGTATCTAAATTTTTTCTGGAGTAATAAAAAAATCTAGAATTTCTTTTACTCATCTTTGAAAATCCAAGCAGGAGGGTGGGTTAATTTTCTAGATTTCCGGTTATATCATAAAGTTTTCTGCTAAGACAATCTTCTAGATGGGTTTCTTCATTATGATATTTGTTTACTCCCTTAGATTGGACAATGAATGCTATTTTCTTATTCCACTTTCTCCAAGAGAAGTTTTGTCCATCTCCTCTGACACTTCTATCACAGCTTCCCTGCTTCTTAAACATACTTGTGCCGTATTAAAACCTTATTATCAGTCCCAAATTGTAATTCGTAACTCTTTCCTATACTCTCCTCTTTGGTATAATAATCTCACACTATTAACAATAAGGGGCCGATTCCGATCTCGGTCGGAGGCGCACCCAATACTATTCGGTCGGGAAAAAAGCCATGCGAAAGCCAGTTTCCCGACCGATCCGTACAGCACACCGAACGAGCAAGTACGATGCGCACAACAGCAAAAATCCCGGCCGAGCCGTACTCACCCAAACAAGGTCCTGTTCTCCGACCGAGGCGAATCCGGAAACGCCGAATCGAGTCACACGGAAGGGAAAATGCAGCCCCGTCCGGCCGGACAAGTACGATGCGCTTTCCGTACGCGCCGAACCCGTCGCTACGCACGGCACGTCAAAGCATCCGGGAGAGGCGCACATAAGCTCCGAATCGCGCCACAACACGATCCACGGCTACGAGGCGGACACAGCACAGACGAGGACGACGCGAAGCGACGAGGGCCGAAGCGAAGCGACGAGGACGAAGCCAAGCGGCGAGGACGACGCGAAGCAACGAGAAGGACGAACGACACGAACCAACCATGAATCCCTTCGTCCCGATCATACCAATATTCTACATCTACTACCGGAACAGGCACGGACGCGTACGGCGCAGAAGGTAAGTCAGACACCAACCACAAAACACATACAACACGTACACGACACATCACACACATACACTGGGAATCTGAATATACTTACACCAGCAGCACCATAGGGGCGGGATGCCCATCACCAATGCCACATATGCACACAGGGGCCTGAATGCGCGCCACCACCCCCAACCCAGGGGGGCTGGATGCCAACCACCACAACCACCCTTAGCCAGGGGGTGCCAGATGCCCACCACCACTACCACCCTTAGCCAGGGGGCTGGATGCCTACCACTACTACCACCCTCACCCAGGGCGGGCTGGATGCCTATCACCACCCTTAGCCAGGGGGGCTGGATGCCTACCACTACTACCACCCCCACCCAGGGGGCAGGATGCCTACCACTACTACCACCCTCACCCAGGGGGGCAGGATGCCCACCACTACTACCACCCTCACCCAGGGGGGCAGGATGCCCACCACAACTACCACCCTCACCCAGGGGGGCAGGATGCCCACCACTACTACCACCCTTAGCCAGGGGGCAGGATGCCCACCACTACTACCACCCTCACCCAGGGGGGCAGGATGCCCACCACTACTACCACCCTCACCCAGGGGGCAGGATGCCCACCACTACTACCACCCTTAGCCAGGGGGCTGGATGCCTACCACTACTACCACCCTTAGCCAGGGGGCTGGATGCCTACCACCACCCTCAGCCAGGGGGGCTGGATGCCTACCACTACTACCACCCTTACACAGGGGGGCAGGATGCCTACCACTACTACCACCCTTACACAGGGGGGCAGGATGCCTACCACTACTACCACCCTTACACAGGGGGCAGGATGCCCACCACTACTACCACCCTCACCCAGGGGGCAGGATGCCCACCACTACTACCACCCTTAGCCAGGGGGCAGGATGCCCACCACTACTACCACCCTCACCCAGGGGGCAGGATGCCCACCACTACTACCACCCTTAGCCAGGGGGCTGGATGCCTACCACTACTACCACCCTTAGCCAGGGGGGCTGGATGCCTACCACCACCCTTAGCCAGGGGGGCTGGATGCCTACCACTACTACCACCCTTACACAGGGGGGCAGGATGCCTACCACTACTACCACCCTCACCCAGGGGGGCAGGATGCCCACCACTACTACCACCCTCACCCAGGGGGGCAGGATGCCCACCACTACTACCACCCTCACCCAGGGGGCAGGATGCCCACCACTACTACCACCCTTAGCCAGGGGGCAGGATGCCCACCACTACTACCACCCCCACCCAGGGGGCAGGATGCCTACCACTACTACCACCCTCACCCAGGGGGGCAGGATGCCCACCACTACTACCACCCTCACCCAGGGGGGCTGGATGCCTACCACTACTACCACCCTTAGCCAGGGGGGCTGGATGCCTACCACCACCCTTAGCCAGGGGGCAGGATGCCCACCACTACTACCACCCTCACCCAGGGGGCAGGATGCCCACCACTACTACCACCCTCACCCAGGGGGCAGGATGCCCACCACTACTACCACCCTTAGCCAGGGGGCTGGATGCCTACCACTACTACCACCCCCACTCATAGGATGGACAATGCATGACACAACAAGCACACCACAACCTAGGGAATGCAAGATTAAGACATCCCCCCACCACCATGACAAGCGTGTGAGCAGGCTGTGTCAAATGCCTACAACACCGAACATGACATTGAACATATAATGTGACCCCCTAGCACATGTGCCACACATATATGTGTGTGGCACCCACAATGCAAGCAGCCCATGACCATTGTGGCAATGGGGCCTAAACCCCCATCATCACAGTGACCAAAAGGCAAGTGTGGGGTCCATAGCTGAAGCACATTTTGACCATTGTGGCAATGGGGTCTAAACCCCCATCATCACAGTGACCAAAAGGCAAGTGTGGGGTCCATAGCTGAAGCACATTTTGACCATTGTGGCAATGGGGTCTACACCCTCATCATCACAGTGACCAAAAGGTAATTGTTGACAAAGAAAGAGCTGCAACTGCCAAACTGCATGGATCATTCCTGGTCACAGAACCAAAAACTCATCTGTGGCAAAGTAGTGTATGTGTCCCATTGCAACATAAATTGGGGGAGCCAAATACTGCAGTGCAAATGAAACATTCCTTTGGCCATGTGCAGACAAACAACACCCATGGGGGCTGAGACCGTCAACAGTCATCAATGACACAATGACAGAAGTGACCATCAGAATGCAGAACCACATATTTGCACCAATGGGCACACAAATGCAGATACCCTGTGGAGACAGCAGATGTGAGGTGAATAGATACCATACCATGGCAGCAATGGGACACACAAACCATGATCACTGTGCTGACCGATGACCTAGGAGTCCCAGGGACAGCAGGGGAAACACACCAAACAACATACAGCCAATGGCACACCCAAGATATGCCAATGCAGTGGTGCAGATGCACAAACACAAACAGGCAGACCAACACTGTCATCATACACAGCAGGTGAGGGGTGGGGGTGCCAGTGTCCCCAGGCAACAACACAACACATGAGGAGAGCTGAATACCAATCATACAGATGTGCATACACTGCCACACTAAGGTAACTCATGGATCCAAATCCCCTATGTGGGCAAGCAGGCATTGACAGGTGAGAGGGAGCACAAAACACACATGTCACACAGGCACGTAGGAACAACAACTGACACAGCAAGTCACAGACACACCACAGCACCACCCCCAGGGCCCCCACAATGTGGTGACCCTGGGCTGAAGAAAAATACCACTGTGATGACAAAGCTAAATGTCGTTCACACTGTGAACCACAGTCAGGTGTCCTGAGCAACTAACTACCATCACACCTACACAAGCACAAATCAATCAGCATGGCCAGTAAGCCAAGGCCAACATGGAGGCAGGGGACTAGCCGGGCAACAACTCTCATCTGCACACACTCAAGACCACACCCCTCGACCTCCAACAATGTGCAGCAGTGAAGTACACATGCACTGGTGACATTGCACATGCACCCATTACTATTCCAGGGTGGTGGGTGGGAACCAAGGTGTAGAAACACATCACACATGGACACTCAACAAGACTCCTGAATGTTTGACACACTGCACACTACGCTGTACATGGACATGACGGCAATACCACACCGACCAATGGGATCCCAGCCACAGTCACACACCAATGAAGAAGCCAAGGTCACCCACAAAGAACACACATAGACAACAACCAACATTGCAGCCCGGACCCTAAGGAGTGCCAGCAGTCACACACACAACGTGTCACAATCACTGAAAGATAACACAAACTGGAAATCACATGACAGGGGCAAACAACAAGTGCCAAAGGGAAACCTGACTGTGACCCATCTGCGTCTGCACACAAACTCTGCCCTGACAGCAAACACACCTATGGGTGACACCCTGATGACCAGTAATGTGCCATGCACCCACATCACAGAGAACACAGGGAGAAGACTTTGGGGGAACATAGCTCAAGTCAGCAAGCATCACAAACAGGTACAACACTAGGGATCACAGCATGCGCAGATGAATGGAAGTGAACACACAGACATGCACATACACACACACACCTTGGGCGCAGGCAATGTCACACGTGTACACACTGCCATGAGGGGACTCCACTCCTGTGTGAGGAAAGCTGTGCCATATGTTGCCTCAGTAGGGCCCCATCATGTCAGCTGAGCACTTGGTCACACAATCAACAATTAGCACCAAATGAGGGCTCCCATCACATCAGCCTGGTCATGGATGTGCCAACGGAATCATCAGCACAGATCCAACACACTTGTATAGCAATGTTGCACTGACTACACGGATGAGTCCCTCCCCATTGATGCCCAAACCTGCATGTCCACTGGAGATGGCAACACGGTCAGGGAAGTAGACAAATGCAACGATGGCAGGCACAACAGATGTGCAGGGGTGGAAGCCACAGATATGAAATTGCCAATGTAAGTAGGAAACCCATTGCCAAATACTGAACACATGACACCCTCAGATGCTGCTATTGATGACATGGATACACCACATGATAGGACACATTCCCCCTGGACCACATGGGTTCCTGCACAGTAACACTTCATAATCATGAGACCAGATATCACCATCACTGCAGCAAGGGCATGGTTAGCTGCACCAACAACATGTACATCTGAAGCATGAGCACTAGAGAAAAGAAAGTTGCTTTATTCAGCATATGTGTTGAGGCCAAACGAAGTCCTGAAAAAGAGCAAAGGCCAATGGCCAGTCCATTGTCAAAGTTCAAACAGGGTGACACTGGCAGATGTCACCCTACGCATGCCTGCACAATACCAGGGACAATCCACTAGGAGGGGCAACCGGGGGCAGGCCAGGCACCGCAGGGACAGGATCAGGGCTCACCAGGGGGAGTCAGGGAAGGGGTGGTGGGTGCTGGAGAGCCACTGACAACTGCAGTGGAGGTGTCTGACATGGTGTGTGCCGGCACAACTGGGGGGCATGACACAGATGTCGTGGGTGCCGGCACAACTGCAGTGGACCCTGCAGATGGGGTGGACAGGTCCGCCACTGCAGTGCCCAAGTCAGACAGGGCGGTAGTGGACTCCACTGCAGTGCCTACCTCCAGGGGAGGAGAATGGGGAACAGGCAAGGTGGGTTGGACAGAGGGGGGACACCCTCACCACATCAGTGGCACAGACAAGCGCAGCGGGGGTGTGGTGCTGGGAGAGCAAGTGGCAGGGGGAGAAGGCCGGAGCATCTTGGGGATGGTATATCTGTGGGTGGGGGAACCTGGGGCAGGGTGTGGTGGGGGCACCTGTGCAGTGGGGGCCTGAGGGATGGAGGACGGAGACCTTGTGCCTGAGCTGCAGGGCGGTGGCGGGGTCTTGCTCTTAGCACTCCGGGGGGACTTGCGGGTGGGGGCCTCAGTCCGTCTGCGCCTGGGGGAGGGTGTCCGGGGGCGAGGGGCACTCTGCTCCGTGTGGGTGGGCTTCCTCTTCCCCCGGGATGCTGGAGCAGCTTCATCGGTGGGGAAGAGGCCGAGGTCACAGAGGAAGAGCTGCTGTGACTTTGGGGTTGCAGGTGAGGCAAGGGAGGGTGCTTTGGAGGGAGAGGGAACTGAGGACTGCGCAGTGCATGTGGATGCGTGTGTGTGTGCCAGGGCCCCATCCCCTGTGAGTCTGGCTTCAGTCCCCTGAATGTGCGTGCGTGTGCGTTTTGTCATTGGCGTGTGTGTCAGTGTGCTGGATGTGTGTGTGCTGGTGTGTGCCAGTGTGTGTGTGCCTGGGATGGGTAAGGTGCTGGGGAGTGTGGATGGAGCAGAGGCAGGAGGGGTGAGGGACCGTTTGAGGAGGGACACTGCTGCCGTCAGGGAGGAGTCCATGGACCTATTGCCCCTCTGTAGGTCAGACATGCCCGATGAGATGCCCTCCATGAACGACACCAGCTGAGTCAACAGCGCGGTGTGCGCATGGAGGACACTCAGCATGGCTGTCTGCCCTACATGGAGCTGGCGAAGGAGGTACACAGACTCCTCACTCAGGGCAGCAGGGGACACAGGGGCAGGGGGTGCGGTGCCTGGCCCAAAGGAGACACGCTCCCGGACATGGGAGCCTCCACGGACCTGGGGAATGGGAGCCGATGGGAGGGCGGTGGTGGTGCTGGTGGTGGCGGGGACAGCAACACTAGCTGGGGTGTGGTGGCTGCTGACACCCGCCTCCACAAGGGAGTCATCCTCCGAGTTGCTCTGGTCCTCAGCTGAGGTGGATGCTGCTGAGGACTCCTCGGTGTGGCTCCCCTCGCCCTCCGTGCCACTGGGTCCCTCCGACCACTCCTCGGCTGCTGACCCAGTCTGGCTCTCCGGCTCCTCCTGGTCCGTGGAGCTGTCCCCTTCCGTGGCCGTGGATGTATCTGCAAACAATGGGGAAACAGACAGACATCAGTCACCTGCACATAACGCACACACCACTGTGAGCACAGCACATCACAGAGCAAGCCCTGGCATCATTAGTTGTGCATTGCTAAAAGTGCACTAATTGAACAGGAGAAGTCAATTGTCAGTCTGATGCCAAGCATGGCACTCACATCCCACATGGCCTTGCACCCATCTGTCTGGTGTCTGTTGGATTGCAACACCCCAGTGTTGACACATGCACCAAGTACACAGTAGTTGGACAGTGCAGAGGACACGGTGTGGACACATCACAGCTCTTGCCACTGAGTCAGTACAGGTTTACGGATGTAAGGGATGCCCAGAGTCAGATAGGAAATGCATGTGATGCATACCAGCGACAGACACCATGATGCACCCATGTCCTGATAGCCAGCGCCACTATGGTGTGCATGTAGCACATGTCACTCCCCTGCAGGATCACCAATCAGTAGACACATGCCATGGCGGAGGCATGACTGCAAAGTCATACATCACTGTCTCAGTGATGTATGACTTTGCAGCCAGACAACAACACTCTGCACTGTGTCACAATAGTAGGTCATGGGGAATGCAAGTCCTGGAGCTGCACAAGTGCACATGTACATCCCCCCACAACACATCCTCTTAACCCTCATCTGTCCAGGTCATACCTATTGGACATATGGGAGACCTGTGACACTACCCTCTGAACCTGAGCCCCTCACACTCTGCTGTGCATGGGGAACAGCTGCCTGAACTTCACATTTACATGCCCCAGTCTGCATGGGCAGCTGATCAGACACCTATGTGTCACACAAGTATCGTCTCCTATGGTCACATCTCCAGTGGCATGCTGAGCCCCTACCAAGAAACTCCACAGCAGTCCTGGCGACTAATCCACAGCACACTGACACAGAGGCAGACACCTGAGGGGCAAATCACTGTGCACAATGTGTCCTCTGATACACGGGAGTGGGAGTACAGAGTGTATTGTATGGCCTGGAGTAGGCATGACTGTCCAGCCCCACATGAATGAGGGATGAGCCCTGGACTGTAGGCAACTGGCTAAGTATGTGTGACACACGTCATATACATACTCCTGGGGCCCAAACATTGTTCCCACCCGCAGCATGGGTGTGTGCCAGGTACCCCAGCCACATGTGGTGGATCAGCTCAGCAATTGGACCACAGATCAAAGTAACACGCTGAATACATGTCAGAATACAGGCATTGTGTAAGCAATGGACCCACCCATGATGCCCACCACAGAGTCAGGGAAACAGATGCTGTCTCCCACCTTGAGTCAAGCAAACTGCAAGGACACAGTCCTAAGTGACAGAATTCCCTGCATGTAAGGGCCACACCTGGGTATCAGATGAGGAGTGGGCAGTGCACAATAGAGGGACATGGCTCCTGGACAACATGACTGCTGTACTGTGGCAGTTCAACCTGGCCCGAGGAGGGCACATAACATGTTAGACAGAGTACACAGTGCAGTCTTTGACTCACCCCCTCCTTGCTGCTCTCTGGCCTTCAGCTGCCCATCCAGGTCTGGAAAGACCACCGCCAGGATCCTGAGCATGTGGGGGTCAGGGTCCGTGTTCCGCCCCTCCTGCGAGGAGGCGACAGCTTCAGCTGGACCCGTGCAATCCTCCGGGTCCAGCCCCGAAGGTCCTGCCACCTCTTTTGGCAGTTGCGGATCCGGCGCTTGTAGACCCCCACGGACCGGACAGCCCGGACGATGTCCTTCCAGATCTCATGCTTCCGATGGGCAGAAGCCTGTCAGGATGACAAAGTGATAAGGACATTACTACACATGCAACATATCCGTGCATGACACAGTTGCATATACATGTCGCAATCACAGGGGCACATGGTGTACCCAGGCAGTGCACGGCTGCCCATGGACAGTTTTCCAGAAGTCACTACATGGTATCATAGCATGGGGAGTAAAACCCTGTTCAGAAGCACTGTCACTGCACCATACCTGTCCAGTGCAAGTCACTACACACTATGGGGGGTGACAACTACTCAGTGAGCCTGCTAGCCAGTGGTGTGCTGACTCTCAGCCTTGCTAGTCAGACAAAATGCACATTCAGAAAGGCAGTGCACAGAACACTCACCTGCTCCCCTGGTGTCCCATACAGCTTGCTGTACTGTGGAAGTAGGCTGTCCAGCAGGGCCTGGTTCTCTTCAAGGCTGAAGGCTGGGGCTCTCTCCACAGTACGTGCCATTGCAGGGTCCAGAGGGGCAGAGACAGCAGCAGTGCAGTGGCAGATGTCGTCCTGGAGCATGTAGTGCAGGCAAGTGGGCTCTCAGGGGAACATGCAGCAATATATATGTGCTGGAGAGGCAGATACTGTCCCTTGTGTCCAAAGTGATAGGTCCAAGTCGTTTGCATCTTCTGAATATGGCCAATCCATGGAATAGCAGCACCAAAACACGCCCACAGCATCCTTCAAAATTTCAACTTCATGACATACATGATTTTGCAACATTGTTGTGGGTGACCAACTGATTTTCCAGCAACCGACTCGTTCGAATATTCGAAAACGCGTCCGTTGCCAGGCAAGCCCATTGTCAATGGGTGCGCACCGATCGGTCCATTGAGGTACAACGCGCACAGGGGTACAACGCGTACCCGCACACATTGAAAGCAATGGGCCGGCCGGAGGCACCGATCGGTCCATTGCTGTTCAACGCGCACAGGGTACAACGCGTACCCGCACACATTGAATGCAATGGGCCGGCCGGAGGCACCGATCGGTCCATTGCAGTACAACGCGCACAGGGGTACAACGCGTACCCGCACACATTGAATGCAATGGGCCGGCCGGAGGCACCGATCGGTCCATTGCAGTACAACGCGCACAGGGGTACAACGCGTACCCGCACACATTGAATGCAATGGGCCGGCCGGAGGCACCGATCGGTCCATTGCAGTACAACGCATCACTGTACATGTGACTGGCATATGTCAGCATGCCTGTCTCAGATGGACATATGCCAGCCACAGATAGCTCCCAGGGAGTGAGGGGCACACCTACATCACGACAGCCTGTCCAAACCTTATCATAAGGCATGTAAGGCTGCATTTCCTATTGTGTGTATGTTGGTGTACATGTTGTCCTGTGGGTGTCACCTGTGGGCAGCCACCCCCAGGCTGTGCACGTGTTCATGGGGACAGGATCATGGGTGTTATGTGTACGTGACCACTGTGATGTGCAACTGTTCATATCTGTGCATGTGCCATGGTCACATTTCACAGTGGTGTTTGTGTATGTCATGTCACATACCCCGTGAGTCCCATGTGGGACGGTATGTTTGAGCCAGGGTGTCCCAGTGGCACAATAGTGATGGCCCTCCACAGTCTTTGTGCATGTAGTGTTTACAATGTCTCTGATTTCATGTGCACAATGGGAGACAGTCTCCACATCCACGTTGTGTGTGCATGGACTCTGATGTTGTGCGTGTGTGTCACAGACGTCCATGGCTCTCCTGCCATGGCAAGTGTGGCCACTACCTGTGGGGGTCATGTTTGTTTTGTTGTGGTGTACACATGATACTCCAGGTGATGCCAGTGTCCATGTGGCATTACAGGGTCCCTGGGAATGTGCCTGTCGTTGAGCTGTGGTGCCTGGGGCACATCTGTCCTCACATGTCACTGGGGGGTGACTGTGACACAGCATCATGATATCCAATGGGCCAACTTGGGACAAATTGATGCCACCTGTAGGACCGTGTTGACAGATGTTGGCCATGTATGTACCATAAATGTCGTTCCGGTACTGCACACTTCATGTAGTTGTGCCTCATGATGATGTATGTTGGGATCTTGAGTGTGTTCAATGCCGCATATGTGGGGTGACTGACGATCTTGCTTACTTCTCCTCTGCACTGCAGGGCTCCTGCTGTCCATCGGCCATTCCCAGACCTGGCAACGATGGTGGAACGGGACAGCATCCGACGGTACCGCTTCACCAGGCAGCTGATTGAGGATTTGGCAGTGCAGTTGTCCCCACATTTGCAGCCTGGCCGGCCGTATCCTACAGCGCTGACCCCCAAGGTGAAGGTGATGGCAGCCCTACACTTCTTTGCCACCGGTACCTTCCAACATACTGTGGCGTCTGCTGGTGGGATGTCACAGACCATGTTCAGCCGTGTGCTCCGCGATGTTTTGGCGGCAATGTTGCTCTTCCTGAACCGGTACATCTATTTCCCTAGACTGCGACGACTCACTGACGTGAAGAGTGACTTTTATGCCCTGGGGAGGATGCCGCATGTAATTGGCTCCATTGATGGGACACATGTGGCTTTGGTACCACCACAGGCCCAGGAGCAGGCCTACAGGAACCGCAAGCACTACCACTCGGTCAATGCACTGGTGGTGTGTCTTGCAGACATGACCATCACACACGTGTGTGCCCGTTTCCCTGGTTCAGCACACGATGCCTTTGTGATGAGGAGTAGTCGCATCCCCAGGTTGATGGCACAGATGCAGAACCAGCGTGCCTGGCTTGTCGGTGTGTACTGACTTTGTGCCATTGTGTGTGATCTGATCTGTAGTATTCCGCCCACTTTTCCAAGTCAGCTGATGTGCACTTGTCTGTCCGTAGGTGACTCGGGATACCCCAACATGCCGTGGTTGCTGACACCCCTCAGGAACCCTGTGACACCTGCCCAGATGCGCTACAATGAGGCACATGGTCGGACCAGGAGAGTGATTGAGCGGACCTTTGGTCTCCTGAAGAGCCGCTTCCGCTGCCTGGACAAGACCGGAGGGTCCCTCCCATATGCCCCTGCGAAAGTGTGCAAGATTATCATCGTCTGCTGCATGCTCCACAACCTGGCAGTGCGGAAGGAGTTGCCTCTCATCCAGGATGACGATGACCAACATCCGCCACCTGTGGAGGATCCTGGCCTGGACCACGATGCCAGTGACGATGATGATGATGATGGTGATGGTGATGTCCGCACACAGCTCATCACCAACTTCTTTAGCTGAATGTGAGTATCCTGAGGTGTCATGTGAATGATGTGAGTTGGCATGATGTGTGGGTGGTGCTCTGGTGCTGTTGGAGTGTGTCCATGGGCTACTTGACAGGATGTGTGTTGCGATGTGTGGTGACAGGTGGGCTGTACTCCCCAACAGTGTTGACATGCTAACTTGGTTCTGGGTGGGTATCTTGTAACATGTATTGTGCATGAGTTTTGCTGTTCTGTCCTGTACTGCATTGCTTTTGACTGTGTGTCATTTCTGTCCTTCACAGGGTACTTTCAGATTCGTTTGGTCAACTGTGTCCACCGACGACGTGATTGCACATCCAGGCTGGTAGCTGTTGTGTCCCTACAGGTGATGTGCGCCACACCCATGGACTTCCTTCTGTCTACAGTTGTTGACTGTGTGCCCGCTACCAGGTGGGGTTACCTTGCATCTGTAGTGGTTACGGCATGTTGCTACTGTGTAATAAACCTGTGCTTCACTTAGTGATGTGCGTTGTCTGTGGTCACACATTTGACTGCCATTTGCTTACTGCACCTGTGGGCTACTTGACTACAACTGGGAATGGGTGTGGTGTCTGTGCATTGCACCGTCTTCCCTGGCAACATCAGTGTAGGCAATGAGTCAGATGGCCTAGGTGTGTATGTGTTGTGTAGCCCTGGTGGTGTGTCTCCCTCATATGTGTCACGTTGCCTGTACTCACATGCCTGTGTTGTCCTTGCTGTTGCAGTTCGCATACACTGTGTAATTTTGCAGTTCATCATCCCCATAACAGCACCCACGTTGGAATCACGACAGAGGCAAGTATGGTGTATTAGTGTGTTTATTGTGATAATAGTGCATAGGATGGATTGTGCTGTACATGAATCTTGCAATCCCAAGTTCCTAGATGAATAGAAAGTCCAGGTAGACAGGATCCCCAGTATCGGGGCCACAGTTGTCTGACACATTGTTCCAACTTGTACTCCCCATGCTATGTGTGGGAGTAGTGTTGCCATCAACAGGGTGAACAGTCTGTGCACAAAGGCGAAAATCCAGAACAGGTTCAGGCTTCCTGGGAGTTGCGCTTGGCCATCAGCCTCTCACTTTCCCCTCCTCGGACGACCCCTCTTCTTGGGGGGGGGCCCTCAAGTGCAGGCTGCTGCGGTGCAGGGGACTCTCCGCCAGAGTCCTCCTCCCTCCCTGTGGCAGTTGCAGTTTGTTCGGTACCAGATGTTGTTGGCACACAGGGAGGTGTGGACTGGTTGCTGTTCATCTGGCGGAGGCATTGTAAAATGTCCCTGTGCACCGCCGTCATCTCATGTAGTACATCCCACTTGGACTCCACGCGGGTCATGTGGGAGTCCACACGTGACATGTGGGAGTCCACACGTGACATGTGTGACTCCACTTGGGACATGTGGGAGTCCAAGCGGGCATGATGGGCAGCCTGCTGCTGTTTGATGTCTCTGAGGAGCCCCACTACCTGGCTGAGCTCTCCGGTGCTGGACTGGTACGCATCAGCTATGCGTACCAGTTGTGGGTCTTCATGCACACCAGCAACGTCTGCAAGCAGCGACCTCTGTCTCCCACCCCTCCCACCACCCCTGCTGACATGTGCAGTGTGTGCAGTTGCACGCACAGATAACCCTGGTCCACCTTGGGGGTTGGTGGTGGTGGTGGTGTCCATGGCCCCAGGTTGGTCCAGGGTCACTGCGCTGGTGTTGTTCCTTATTCTGTCCATGTCGGCAGGGATGGTATTCGTGGTGACAGTCGTTGGAGGGGTGGGTGCAGGGGGTGCAGCTGGTGGACCTGCTGGTGCTGCAGCTGGTGGTCCTGCTGGTGCAGCATGTTGACTTGCACCGGATGTGCCAGGTTGTTCTTCATCGTCCGAGGAGGACAGAGGCTGTACGACGCCAGTGAGCTCGGCATCCTCTTGAGCCTGGGACTGGGACTCCTCAGCGTCTGCTGCTGTGTCCCTATCATCACCTGTTTTTGGGAGACACAAACAATGTATGTCATGTTTCTGCAGGCATCAGTGGTTGACACACCTGACAGTTGTGACTGTGCCTCGGGGTGCGGGCCTGTACATTGTATTGTCCTAAGTCGTCACAGTCAGGGGTTGATATTGGTGTGGCACATTGTCCTGCATTATTTGGGCATTTCTATGTATTCTCTGGGGTGTGAACATGGTCTGCATTGATTGTGTTTGGTTGACAGCCAGACCTCCTTCCCACCCACCCACCCACCCAGTCAGTTATCCCACCATGGAACGTGCTTGCATTGCAGGGAGTGTAAGTTGTCTCTCAGGATGTCAGTCAGTGGTGTCCTGCTGTTTGTTGGTGCACAGTTGGCAGCAGGGCCTTGTGCTCCCCACAGCAGTAGCCAGTGTCAGCCATCTTGTGAGTCCTTCTCCACTCCCTGTGATGTGAGCATGGTTCAGGGTGGTGTTGATGGGACAGTTGTGGGGGTGAGCTATGTCTGTGACTACGACTCCCATCATGCTATTGCCTCCACCCCCCTTCCCAGCATGCCCATGCTTCCTTCCTTTTGACTCTGCTTCCCTGTGGGGTGGGCTGGCTGTGCTGACAGGATGGCTGGGAGTGTTGTCCTGGCAGTTGTTTGGCTAAGAGTCCCAAGAGTGTCCCTGTGCTTCACACAACATAACCCAGGGTGGTGGTGCTTTGTGGGATCTTGTGTTAGGATGGAGGGCATTGCATTCTACCAGGTGGGTACTGTGGAGTTTGTGTTGGGGGGTGTGAGGGGAGGTGCTGGTGACTATAGTCAGTGCTGCAAGTCCCCCTTCCCACCCAGCCAGCCAGATAGCCCACCATGGAACGTGCTTGCATTGCAGGGAGTGGAAGTTGTCTCTCAGGATGTCAGTCAGTGGTGTCCTGCTGTTTGTTGGTGCACAGTTGCCAGCAGGGCCTTGTGCTCCCCACAGCAGTAGCCAGTGTCAGCCATCTTGTGAGTCCTTCTCCACTCCCTGTGATGTGAGCATGGTTCAGGGTGGTGTTGATGGGACAGTTGTGGGGGTGAGCTATGTCTGTGACTACGACTCCCATCATGCTATTGCCTCCACCCCCTTCCCAGCATGCCCATGCTTCCTTCCTTTTGACTCTGCTTCCCTGTGGGGTGGGCTGGCTGTGCTGACAGGATGGCTGGGAGTGTTGTCCTGGCAGTTGTTTGGCTAAGAGTCCCAAGAGTGTCCCTGTGCTTCACACAACATAACCCAGGGTGGTGGTGCTTTGTGGGATCTTGTGTTAGGATGGAGGGCATTGCATTCTACCAGGTGGGTACTGTGGAGTTTGTGTTGGGGGGGTGTGAGGGGAGGTGCTGGTGACTATAGTCAGTGCTGCAAGTCCCCCTTCCCACCCAGCCAGCCAGATATCCCACCATGGAACGTGCTTGCATTGCAGGGAGTGGAAGTTGTCTCTCAGGATGTCAGTCAGTGGTGTCCTGCTGTTTGTTGGTGCACAGTTGGCAGCAGGGCCTTGTGCTCCCCACAGCAGTAGCCAGTGTCAGCCATCTTGTGAGTCCTTCTCCACTCCCTGTGATGTGAGCATGGTTCAGGGTGGTGTTGATGGGACAGTTGTGGGGGTGAGCTATGTCTGTGACTACGACTCCCATCATGCTATTACCTCCACCCCCTTCCCAGCATGCCCATGCTTCCTTCCTTTTGACTCTGCTTCCCTGTGGGGTGGGCTGGCTGTGCTGACAGGATGGCTGGGAGTGTTGTCCTGGCAGTTGTTTGGCTAAGAGTCCCAAGAGTGTCCCTGTGCTTCACACAACATAACCCAGGGTGGTGGTGCTTTGTGGGATCTTGTGTTAGGATGGAGGGCATTGCATTCTACCAGGTGGGTACTGTGGAGTTTGTGTTGGGGGGGTGTGAGGGGAGGTGCTGGTGACTATAGTCAGTGCTGCAAGTCCCCCTTCCCACCCAGCCAGCCAGATAGCCCACCATGGAACGTGCTTGCATTGCAGGGAGTGTAAGTTGTCTCTCAGGATGTCAGTCAGTGGTGTCCTGCTGTTTGTTGGTGCACAGTTGGCAGCAGGGCCTTGTGCTCCCCACAGCAGTAGCCAGTGTCAGCCATCTTGTGAGTCCTTCTCCACTCCCTGTGATGTGAGCATGGTTCAGGGTGGTGTTGATGGGACAGTTGTGGGGGTGAGCTATGTCTGTGACTACGACTCCCATCATGCTATTGCCTCCACCCCCTTCCCAGCATGCCCATGCTTCCTTCCTTTTGACTCTGCTTCCCTGTGGGGTGGGCTGGCTGTGCTGACAGGATGGCTGGGAGTGTTGTCCTGGCAGTTGTTTGGCTAAGAGTCCCAAGAGTGTCCCTGTGCTTCACACAACATAACCCAGGGTGGTGGTGCTTTGTGGGATCTTGTGTTAGGATGGAGGGCATTGCATTCTACCAGGTGGGTACTGTGGAGTTTGTGTTGGGGGGGTGTGAGGGGAGGTGCTGGTGACTATAGTCAGTGCTGCAAGTCCCCCTTCCCACCCAGCCAGCCAGATAGCCCACCATGGAACGTGCTTGCATTGCAGGGAGTGTAAGTTGTCTCTCAGGATGTCAGTCAGTGGTGTCCTGCTGTTTGTTGGTGCACAGTTGCCAGCAGGGCCTTGTGCTCCCCACAGCAGTAGCCAGTGTCAGCCATCTTGTGAGTCCTTCTCCACTCCCTGTGATGTGAGCATGGTTCAGGGTGGTGTTGATGGGACAGTTGTGGGGGGGCAATATGTGTGACTGCGACTCCCATGATGCTATTGGCTACACTGACTTGGCCAGCATACACAGAATTCCTTCCTTTGAGTGGTCTTCACTGTGTGTTGGTGTTGTTGTGGTGGCTACATGTGTGGATGTGTGTGTTAGTTCTATTTGTGCCACTGCCTAGCTGTAGTTGTGGTTGTGTTTGTACATGTGTTGGCACAGTTGGATGTGACTTTTTTGATGGCATGTGTTGTGTTTATCTGACTGACATACACATTTTGGGATGATTCTGTTCTAGTTGCTGTGTAATTGCTATGTGTGCATGGTTTGACTCTCCCCTTGACAGTGATGTGTGTGTTTTGTGGCAGTTTATTGTGTACATTTGTTGTGTACTCACCAGGCTCTGGGATGTTCTCTAGTCCATATACGCTCACTGGCGGAAGGATGGCCCGCACCTTCTCCTCCCAGGGCCTGAGGTATATTGGCTTGGCAGGAGGGCCACTGCCGGTATGTTGGCTGTTGATGTAGTCTATCTTCAGCAGGTCCCGTACCCTCCTGCGCACGTCATACCACCTGTTCTGGATGTCCGTCTTTGTGCGCCGACATGATGATTGGGCGTTCACCCTGTTGATGATCCTCTCCCACATCTTGGTTTTCTGCGACATGGGGGTCTGTTGGACCAGAGTGCCAAACAGCTGTGGCTCCACCCTGAGGATCTCGTCTACCAGGACTTCCAATTCACAATCTAGGAACTTGGGATTCTTCTTGGGGGGCATGGTGATGGGTGGTGATGGTGAGTGATGTGTGTGTTGGTGTGCAGGTGAGGGTGTGTGAGTGTGTGTTTTGCTGGGTGTATGTGAGGTAGGTATTTGTTGGTGTGCTGATGGTGTGTGGCTTGTGTGAGGGATGAGCTGTGGGTGTGTGGTTGCTTTCTCTTGGGTGCTGGCAGTGAAATGGCATTTGCAAAGGCTCATGGTAGTGATTTGTGTCCTTTATATAGGTGGAGTTGTGGGTGTGTCTTTGTTCTCTGTCCCCACCCCCCCAGTATTTATTGGCTTGGTAATTGCTTGTTTGGCCTTTTTTTGGTTGATTTTTCCTTTGTGCTGTTTGTGTATGTTGGAAACGTTCTTGTGACCGAGTCGGACCCTGCATTGGTCTCGTACGGTGTTTTCCGTTTCGTTCACGCTGTGTTTGTGCAGTTTTGTATGCTGCGTACGCGTCGGTCGCGGTGTATTGTGTTGCTTCGGCTCGGTTTTGTATGCGTGTCGGTCGTACGGCTTGTCCTCCGTCCGACTCGGTCGTGTTTTCGCGCCTTGCATCGTACTTTGCGGGTTGGAGTTGGCGGGTACGATTCGGTCGGATTTGTTCCGGGTGCGTGTCGGTCGGTTGGATTCGCGTGTTTTTCCGGCCGGATTGCTATTTTCCGAGCGGGTCGGTCGGTCGGCTTGGTTTCCTGACGTGTCGGTCGGATTTATCGCGGCTTGCATCGTACTTGGCGTGTCGGGCGCCACTGGTACGTGTCGGTCGGTATTTTTTCCGGATCCGAGTCGGTCGGTGCTTTTTCCGGCCCGAATCGGAATCGACCCCTAAGTCGTTATTTTGGAAATCCTGGAGACAAAAGGATATAGTATGGGTCAAGGATTTATTTTCTAATGATGCTCCTCTTTCTTTCTTACAATTCCAACAATTGTTTAATTGTCCCCACTCTTTTCTGCTTAAATATCTTCTCCTCTTAAATACTCTTCTGGATGTTCTTTATTTGTTACCAACTCTTTCATCTACATCGACATTGCAATCCTCTCTTTGCTCTATTCTTATGTCTTTTAAGGCATCACCTAGCTACAGACTTCTTCATTCCTCACGACAAGGCCTAAAACTAAGGTGGAAACTCAATGGGAAACGATTTGGGATGTACTTGGACTGCCCCTTTCTAGAACACGATATAGGATAGGATGCACAAGATTTCCAAAAAAGACCCTACTTCACAATCATTGCTCTTTTTTATATCTCAGGCTGTATCTAACCCACCTCCACCAACGCAAAATTTTCCATGAACACAACTACGAAATGTTAGTCATGTGATCATCCTAATGCGGATCTCGTACTCCTATTACTCTACCGCCCTCTTGCCGCTTCTTTTTGGGAAAAGGTTTGGTTCCAATCACCTCAATTTTTTATTTCCTGTCCCCATTATCCCCCTTGACACTTTTTCTAGGTAGTGTATCCGAGGACATCAACTCAGACTTTGATCATTTGAAGCTGTTAGAGCTCATGTTGGCTCTAGCATTTCAACAAATTACAGTTAATTGAAAATGTTCATCCAATATTTCTTATGGAGTTTGGTGGCATAATGTTTGTCATAACCATAGGTTAGATACTTCTTTTGCTTCATTGTACTGCCCTTCTGTTAAGAGAGAATTATACTGGTTACCAAAAACTTCATTTTTAGATACTGCTGTTCAAGTCAAGTCAAGTCAATTCAGCTTTATTCGGTGTAGAATGTACAACCATAAAAGCATACTACAAAAACAGAAAAATATAACGTATCAATAATTCATTAGAGGAGCAAACATAATTTATCAGTGAAAATATTAAAATTTCCTCCTTATACACAGTTAAAATATATACACTTATTTAAAAATAGACAACTATATAACATTTAATATTAATTTCTCATGTTTTCAAATGTACTTATTCTACAGGCTGTTTCTTAAATTAATTCAGTGTTAAACAGACCTAATTATTCTCATCGGATTTCTCATATAATAATGCATCTAAATATGTTAGTTCTCTTCTTTTCCTGAGTGCTTTTACAATAAAACAAATAACTGAACACACAGTTTTTGTATTGTCCAGGCTACTTAAAAATATAAAGGCCTGTTTATAATCAAAGAGCCTGTTAGTTATGAACAGTGGTTTTAAACCAGTTTTCCTAATATCACTATAGAAGGTACAAAATAATAAAAAGTGCAACGTGGACTGTGGGGTGTTTCCATTACACGGGCAATTCGGTAAATTATAAGACCACCTTTCCTTATCGGAGAATGCAATTAGGTGATGTAAAGTACCAAGTCTAAGCCTTGTTAGGTAATATCGGTGTTGGGTATTCCTTACTAGGGTTAGGTATGTTTGTATACCCTCCACCAAGGGAATTTCACAGTAAGTAATAACACTTTGCTTCTGTCTTGTATCATCATATCTGTCTTGTTCACTGGCCAGAGTATATCTCAACTTCAGATCTTTCTTACTTATATCCAGATAAGACTCTAGATCCGTTTTATTAAAGTTTAACTTACAATATTTAAATAAATTAGAGATATGCTCTAGCCAGGGAATTTTTTTTACAGTGATCAAGGGCCAGACAGTCCTTTATCAGGTCAGTTGTAAATTTGGTCTCCTTTTTGGCCCATAGCCCACGCCAGAAGGTAAGTCCTGCAAAATTTATAAAATCACTAATGTATGATACCGACAGTTCTTTATGTATTATAAAATTGGCTGTGGAATTCGGGACAGCCAATACTCTTTTAAAAATGTATTCTCCTGTGTTTGTAAGGACATAATATTTGCTCTTCCCCATATCGCTGACCCATGGCATACACCAGTCACACACTTAGTTCTATATAGAGTGAGAATTTCCCTTATGGGTTTATTTCCTATTTTTGCCGTAAATCTGAAAATTCCTTCAATTATTCTTAGAAATTTCAGATTGCATGAGTCGATTTGAGGTTTCCATGAGTCCTTAATGCTAAATAGAAGACCTAAATAGGAGAACGTTGACACTCTCCCTATAACTACACCTCCAGCGTGATGTTTTTATGCTTCAACTTAGATTTCCCACATGTCATTACAAATGTTTTAGTAAGGTTTAACTTTAAATCCTTATTTGATATGAATTCAGCAAACTTCTCAATTAAATTTTGTAAGCCATTCGCTGTCCTCGATAGGAGGACAGCGTCATCGGCATAGAGTAAAACTGGAGTGTTGCGTGTTCCAACTTTTGGGGTATCTGCATTTTCATTTTGTAAATAGGTATCTATATTATTAATATATAAAGAAAAGAGCAGTGGCGCCAGTACACAGCCCTGGCGTCTTCCCCTTGTAACTCTAAAATCCTCGGTACATTCACCCTTTATTCCAAAACGTACTCGAGGTTAAAAATGAATAAATTTGGGACAAATATATAATAATATCAGTGGGTGCTCCTTGATCATTCAGGGTTTGCCACAATTTGGTATGATTGACGAGGTCAAACGCACTTGTTAAATCTAAAAAGCAAAGATGAAGAGCCCCCTCCTTAGCAAGAGTATATTTTCCTATAAGTAATTCCAAGTTTAAACACTGTTCTACAGTTCCAATTCCCCTTCTGAACTCATACTGAGCTTCAGAAAGAATATTATGTTCGTTAGCCCATTCTTCCAACCTCCCCAGAAGAATTCGTCCCATTAATTTCGAGGTTGAGTCCAGAAGGGATATGGGTCTATAACAATTTGCTTTCCCTCTATCTCCTTTTTTAAAATTGGTACGATAATGCTTTCTGCCCAAGATGCTGGCAGAAAACCCCTTATCGCAGCGTTAAAAACCTTTAAAAGGTTCGGAGTCCAATAATCCATATTACATTTAAAAATATCGATGGGTACCCCATCTGGGCCAGCGGCTTTTCCGCTAGCACTTTTATGGAGGGCGATTTTAATTTCTTCAGAGGTAATTGGTAACATTTCTACGGGGTCAACTAAAATAAAATTACCGATCTTTATTTTACTAATTTTTACTGCTTCTGGATTAAAAATACTCTCAAAATGGATAATCCAGTCTTCAGGGGGAACAGCTATTTCTATTCTCCCTGTTGCATTATCTTTAAAAAACGGGTGATCAATTGTTTTCCAAAATAGGGCCGCATTTCTTGTTTCTGCAGCCTCTACTAGGCTTGCCCATGCATCCTCCCGTATTTCACCTTTTCGTTGGTTTAAGGTTCTCCTATAATCCTTCCTTAGGTTACTTATTTTAACGTTATCCCTAGGTTTTATTTTTAGGGCTGTTTTCAGATCTCTATTTAATTTGGAACATTCTTTATTAAACCATCTTGGGTTATTATCACAGGCCTTATGCTTCTTTTTAAATGTTAAATCACCCGCTATCTCCATAGTAATATTACTAAAAGCGTTTATAGTTTCTGCATCTGTTGAAAAATTATTCATGCAGATACTAATTTCCTTTTGTATTTTCCCTTTTAAGTTATTTAGAAAACTTGTTGGATCTACACTTGACCACTTAATGGATACTCCATTTTTTCCTTGGGGTTTTAGTTCTGAATTTGAGGCTTTTCCCTCAATCTTTGTGAGAGGTTAAGCCTCAACGTCAGTATTAGTGGGTGATGGTCACTATGCAGTGTTTCTATAATTGAGCATTTTCCACCAAACCCTTGTATTTTATAGATATAACAAAATGATCAATACTTGATGCTGATCTACCTCCTACATACGTATGTTTCGCTACTTCTCCCTCTAAAATTTCGGGTTCTAAAATCGCTAGATTATATTTGGAAATACTATTATTTATTTCTTCCCCATAAGCGTCATGTGGGAAATGGGGAATTCGATCTCCAAAGCAATCACTGAACCCACATTGGTCACCTACCAAAATTGCACAAGTTTCACAGTTAAAATCACCCGCCCAGATAAGTGTATACTCCCTCCCAATTCCTTTAAAAAGAGCTCTAGATCTTCCTCTAGGGCCTTAATTACCATTGGTCTAGTAACATCAAAAATATTGTTATAAAAATGAATTAACACCATTGTCTGTTTCCCTTCCGAATAAAGTTGTATCAATTGATAATATTGTGACTTGGTATTAACTTCCTTTACTATTAGAGGCGCAGTTACAGCTATTAATGTTGCCAGGCCTCCTTTGCTCTCCCCTTCTAGACGGGCTAGCATTAGTACAAATTACTTTAAAACCATTAATAAAAAAAGGTTCAGTAATCCAAGTCTCCTGGATCATAATTACTTCACATCCCTCTATAATTTCAAGCCAGTCGTCATTAGTTATCTTATTTTTAACTCCTGCTACATTCCAGGACATGATATTAATAGCTTTGTTATTTTGTACAATTAAATAGTCTCCAGCAGCCCCCTCCATATCCCTAGAGGGGGTATCCTCCCTCGTAATAGGGGAAACATTTTGTACATTAATAAATATTTGCGGACATAAGCCGCCTGCTGGCTTGTTTACCATTGGGGTGTGTAGTGGAGTTCTAATAACATCAATTTCTGTATCCTCCCTATGTCAATCAATCTTACTACAGGGTTGTAATGGTTCATACCTATTGTATGTAGGAACATTTATCGTGGATCTATACACATTAGAATTAGGACCATTGACTTTGTTGGTTTTATTGGTTATCCTGTAAAAATAGCCCAGCGGGACAGCAATTATATCTTCAGCTATATTAGGATTCATTGCTGCAACTTTATATGCAAGTACCTCCAACAAATCTCTTACCAGTTCCCTGCTACGGAAGTTTATTACTATGCAATCTCCTACGCATTGTTTCATGGATCTACCCACCCAACTCACCCTTCTCAGCATTATTATATTTCTTAACAAGACATTTCTATCCATATTCGTATTTGCTGTGAACCAATATATCACTTTGTTTTTTAATGTCTCATAGGACTCAAGCTTCTTATCCTCCACCCTGGTCACATTTTTAAGTATGATAACATATAGTGTCGCCTGTGGTGGAAGGTGTAAAGAAGTTAACTGTCGAAGCTCTTCCTTATTAGGGGTCGATTCCGATTCGGGCCGGAAATTTCTCCGACCGAGCCGGACCCGGAGAGATTTCCGACCGAATCGGACCCGTGCAGTCCGACCGAACGAGTCCGATGCGTCCGTATGTTATCGGACACGAGTCGGTCGGACTCCCATTGAACTCAATGGGAGCCGGTCGTACAACGCGTACGCGGGCTCCCATTGCCTCAATGGGTGCGAGGCGGACAAGGGCGCCCCCTACAGCGAGTACGCCGCGGAGCGCTCTCGCGGCGTACACGCACAGGTAGGGGGACCCAGGGGTCCCCCTGTGTGCGACTCGCGGGCCACGCGACAGGGGGTCCGACACGGACCCCCAAGTACGGCTCCGACAGCGAGTTCGAGTCGGACGGCGCGAGTCGGTCGGAGCGGTCGAGGTGCGCATCGTACTTACCCGGCCGGAAAACGTCTCCATTGCGTGGTGCGAGTCGGGTCCGACCGAGTCGGTCGGAGCGGTACGATCCGGGTACGAGTCGGTCGGAGCGGTCGGGTCGCCCGGACGAGTCGGTCGGCGACTCCGCATCGTACTCGCTCGGCCGGACCAGCGTACGGTTCGGTCGGAAACAGGCTTTCGCATGGCTTTTTTCCCGACCGAATGGTATTGGGTGCGCCTCCGACCGAGATCGGAATCGGCCCCTTAGTGTCTATATTCACAGATCTACTTGAATCAACCATTCTCTTGGTTTCTTTAGGGCATATGGGGGGAAATTGCTGTACATTTGATGACCTTTGATTTTGTGCAGATTGTATATTTTCCCCTGTAATAGGCTTGGTCGAACTTTGTTTTAGCTGAACAACAGTTGGGGCTTCTTTTTGCCTTGGTGTTGATTTATCACTCACAGATGGTAAACTAGAATTTTTTGGAGTGATAAATCCCGTTACCAGGTTCATTAGGGAGGTTACATCTTTTTGGACCAGTTTAATCTCTGACATTACTCGACGTTCAATATTGTCCAGTTTAGAATGCAATTTTTAAATAATGTCTCGAAGTTATGGATCGCTTGATCATTTCCTTTTAGGTTTTCCCCTCCTTTAGTCGTTTATCTGACCTACCGCCTTTGTTTACCTTCTGGTTCGGTCTAGGTTTCCCACTCTTACTGTCATCAGAACTAGGTTTTAATTTCGGCACTTGTTTAGCTTTTTTTGCTGGTGGTATAACTAAATCTAAATTATCCGATAGGGCTGTAATTACCAGCGATGTTGTTAATATACACAGATTATCTGATTTCCTGGGTGTAGCCTTTTTATTCACAAATTGACTACCTGGCACAACCTCTAGTTCTATAGACTTCTCTTTAACAATGGACACCTGATTCGTGGGCTCACAACAGTCTTCTAGAGTCTCGTTTACCGATACCATCAAGGCGGCATCAAGTGCTGTTTTTGTCGCCGCCAATTGTTCCTCCACGAGAACAATCTCACTGTCAATCCTTCCCACAGTAGATTTTAAATACTTCGTGATTGGCATATTATCTGTATGCGGTTTTCCGGTGGAGTACGGTTGCTTCCTTTTGCCCATTTTCCCGCGGGTAGTGAGACGTAAACAATAGCAATGTTTTATAGCGAACGATGATTCACCTTACCAGGCTTCTCCGTTGTTCTTTTTATATACAGCCAAGGGGGGTGGCCCTGCCCTGCCTCTTCCTGTCGCTGACGGGCGCAGACGGGCCCGCCCTTGGCCCGGTCTTCGCCCGCGCGCGTCCCGCGATGCGGGAGACCAGCGCCCCTCTTAACGCGCCTCCTGGCGCGCGTGGTGACGTCGTTGACAGGCGTCAGCACTGGCCTGCTGGGAAGTGTAGTGCCGTTTCCCTCACGGCGTAGAAGCAATATGGTAAGCCGTTCCCCCCACGGCTGGAGCAGAGGGAAGAAGCAGAAAAACAGGAAAACAGGAGCCGTTCCCTTCACGGCGGTCTTATGGCCAGAATGCGCGTCCCGCGATGCGGGAGACCGGCGCCCCTCTTAACGCGCCTCCAGGCGCGCGTGGTGACGTCGTTGACAGGCGTCAGCACTGGCCTGCTGGGAAGTGTAGTGCCGTTTCCCTCACGGCGTAGAAGCAATACGGTAAGCCGTTCCCCTCACGGCTGGAGCAGAGGGAAGAAGCAGAAAAACAGGAAAACAGGAGCAGTTCCCTTCACGGCGGTCTTATGGCCAGACTGCTGTTCATAATTATACTAATTGTATTTCATCTGAAAACACAAGATGTTTATTTTTCTGCAATGGTTTCTCAATATTGATTTCCATTGTTCGATTTTTATATTGCAATTTTAATTTCTCATTCTATATTGCATGATGTTGCTACGCATTGGTCTTTTCTTCGATATTCTTCCCTCTCCACTTCCCTCCCTTCTTTTATACCCCAATTATCTCAGAAAATGTAAAACAGCTTCACTTCTTTTTCACAATTTTTTATGCTTGTTTATTTTTGACTTACATCTCTAGTTGTTGTTACTCTTTGTTTTGCTAATGTTATTTCCAATAAAGCTCCTTTACCTTGAAAAAGAGACTCATTTAGCCTGCCAGGCCTTGACCTTTGCCTAATTGGCAGAGGATTGCCAAGCCGATTTAGAGATCCCCTTCCTTGTGGTCTCTAAACCTACACTGAAGCTGCTGCGGGAGAGGCACCACTGTTTTCTCAGTGAATGCTGAATGAGTGTCGTGCTGTTTTGCACTTCTCCGCATTCCGTTTGTTTTACAAAAGCTCCCAAAGCAGAATTTAGTTAGTGCATGAAATTTTCTCTCTGTACTTGTGGTCCATTGAAGGATTTCCCTGCCCAGGCCTGTCATACAGCTGAAACCTAGTGATAATCCCTCCTCACCCTTATCTATTATGGAGCTACTGTCACTATTTCCTGCCAGCCCAGTGGCTCATGGACAACCAAGTCAAGTATTCGCACCTGATTAGCTAGCTGAGGCACAATCAACTCAAACAGTGTTTGACCAATAATATTGTGTTGGAAATATCATCGCACAAGAATATTGTTTCCTTTGCATTGTGATAACCAAAATAATGCCATCAGCAAAATCACAGGTAAGAATATTGTGTTTTAGTTTTGCTAATAATATTGTTGAAAAAAATATTGGATATAATATAGCTGTGTAATTTTTATATCATTTTCATATTGTTGTTTTTTATCAAAGTGTTTAAATATTTTTGGGATGGATTATTGGGTTTGTCAATGACTGTATTTTTTAATTTCATTTGTTTTAAAAAATGTAACTGAATTTTAAGTGTAACTGTTTTTCAAAAAAGTATTAGAAATGGTTTATTCACAATAGTTTGTATTTTTACACATTATTGTACTATATTTAGGTAATTTTCAAAAGGCCTAATTTTGTTTTTATGTGGCAGGATGTAGAGTTTATAGCAAAATGGATGGAGCATACTTTAGAGAGTATTTTATTTGGTATTTTAAGTTGGGATAAAGGTGAAATATATATTTTAAAATTTTATTTATTTTTTAATTTTTTAAAAATATTTTCTAAAAAATTAGTTCATCAGTTAAACTTTTATATCGTATTTTTAATTAAATATACTTTTTTCAAATTTTTAGAAAAATGATTTTTCAATTTTTGCTTTATGATTTTTTTGTAAAAGGAAACATGCAATGTTTAAGAATAAATTGAAAAAAGTAATGTAAAAATGTGTATACTATAATTTTTTAGGTATAATGTTGATGAACTTATAAAATATTAAACATATATATATATATATATATATATATATATATATATATATATATATATATATATATATATATATATATATATATATTATCTACTGGCGGTCGCCAGTAGATAGTTATAGTTACAACCTATTATCCATAGGAAATCCGCGACATTCTATTTGAAATAACTCTCTTGCCGGTTGACGTATCTTCGCAAAATTTTCAAACTTTGTGGCCCGCTCCGGTCCGCTCCTACCCTGAAAGTCTCGGGGGGGATTCGTCAAGCGGGGGCCGAGAAAAAGGGGGGGTCCCAAAACGCGTTTTCCCCATGCAATTTTCCATAGGAAACTTTAGACACGGCTACAGCCCGAACTGCTGAACGGAATTACACCAAATTTGGCAAAGAGGTAGTTCTTGGATCAGAAAGAACCCTTTTTGTTAAATGGTGTAAATCCGTTCAGTAGTTGCTGAGAAAATGAAAAGTAAAAAGATAGATATATCTAGGGCCGCGGATCCTCCCGAGCACGAGCTTTATGTTAATTGGCTGTCAACACTCCAAATCAGGAAGTGTTGGCAGCCATTTTGTCCCTCGGTAGAACCGAGGGACAGAAACAAGTGCGCAAAGCGCACAAAGGGGGCAGGGTAGAAACACCCTGACCCCTAGGTCTGCTCAGGGGTCCCACAAGGACCCCTGGGCAAAATTCCTTTTACAAATCGGCAGGATGCGCTCAGGGAGCGCGAACCCTGCCGAAAAAAAATCGAAGCGCGGTCTCCCGCGCTTCGATGCACTGGCCCCGGGTGGGCCAAGTCCCGGGGGCATGCTGGGGGGGTTAATTTTATGTGTGGGGGCCTCTAAGGGCCCCCAAGCCCCGAGGACCACCACCCCCGGGCTTTATGTAGAATGGTGCGGGAGGGCTCTGAGCCCTCCCGCAGCCCCGGGACCACCACCTCCCGGGGCTTCTTTTTTTAATTAAAAGCCTGTGTGGGGGGCTCCAGCCCCCACACGCCCGAGGACCACCACCTCCCGGGGCACTAAGAAAAATTACATTGGGGGTCCGTTTTGGACCCCCAGAGCCCGGGGACCACCACCTCCCCGGGGCTGTGCACTGAATGGGAGGGGGCCGCGCGGCCCCCTCCTGGAGCCCTTGATGGCCCTGGGGACCACCACCCCCAGGGCAGGCTCCTGCAGTGTCCCGGGTGCCTACCCCGGTACACTGCTGTTTGCAATGACAGGACGGGAGCCTCGCGGCTCCCGTCCTGTCATTGCAAACTTGCTTGGATATTGGAAGAGAGAGCAGGAAACCTGCTCTCTCTTCCAATATCCAAAGCAGATTGCTTTTCCACATGGGGAGCAGCATGTCAGCTGCTCCCCATGTGGAACAGCAATGCCGGCTCCCAAGGGACGTGGGGAGCCGGGCGGGACTGTGGGGGATTGGGGACCCCCCACAGTCCCCAACGGAGAGGGCCAGCCCCGGGGATGGGGTCCCCGGGGCAAGTAGTGGCCCAGGAGGGGGCCACGCGGCCCCTCCCCAAAAAATAAATAAATAAATAAATAAATGGAAAGGCCGGCCCCGGGGATGGGGTCCCGGGGCCTTAAATGGCCTGAGGAGGGGGCCACGCAGCCCCCTCCCAAGAAAATAAAAAGGCCATGCCCCGGGGGATGGGGTCCCCGGGGCCAATACAGGCCCAGGGAAGGGGGCCACGCAGCCCCCTTCCCGTTTTTTTTTTTAAATTAAATTAAATAAAAGGGGTAAGGCCCTGGGGGATGGGGTCCCCAGGGCCTAAAAATAGGAAAAGGAAGGGGGCCACACAGCCCCCCTTCAGGGAAAAAAAAAAAAAACGATCGGGCCCGCAGGCCCGCCCCCTTCCTTCACCACTCTGCAAACGCGCCCCCTGGCGCGTTTGCAGAGGGGAACGAATTCCCCTTGAATACTGGGGTCCCTGGGGCCAACTAGCCCACCAGGAACCTCCAGTATGCGTCAGGGGCTGCCTTGCAGAGAGGTGTACAGAGGCCACGCCCCTTTTACACCTCTCTGCAACGCAGCTCTATGGCGCTTTTGGAGGTATATGGTGGGCTAGTTGCACCCCAGGGACCCTCAGGATTCAAGGGGAGTTAATCCCCCGACTTAAAACGCACCACGGGGCGCGTTTGCACAGTGGTGAAGGGAGGGCGGGGCTCAGGTGACATGTGTGCAAACAGGCCCCGTGGCGCGTTTTAAGATGGGGAATTAAATCCTCTTCAATCCTGAGGGTCCCTGGGGCCAACTAGCCCAACAGGTACGTCCAGAAAGCGCCACAGAGCTGCGTTGCAGAGAGGTGTAAAAGGGGTGTGGCCTCTGTACATGTCTCTGCAACGCAGCCCCTGGCGCATACTGGAGGTTCCTGGTGGGCTAGTTGGCCCGTAGGGACCCTCATGATTCAAGGGGACTTAATCCCCCAACTTAAAACGCACCACGGGGCGCGTTTGCACAGATGTCACCTCAGGCCCCGCCCCCTCCCTTCACCATTGTGCAAATATTCCTCTAAAATCAGCCGAAATCCGAATTCCGATTTACTCACCTGTTATCAGGAGAGACCTCAGTGCTGCATCTTTCAGCCCAGTACTGATCCTCAAAAGTAATTTTAACCGTACTTACCGGTAACTTGAATTTCCTTCATAGGCTAACATTGACTGGTTTCACTTGGAAATTCTTCTAAGTGTGGAGTTTTGGAACTTTAAAATATTCCTCTAAAATCAGCCGAAATACGAATTCCGATTTACTCACCTGTTATCAGGAGAGACCTCAGTGCTGCATCTTTCAGCCCAGTAATGAACCTCAAAAGTAATTTTAACCGTACTTACCGGTAACTTGAATTTCCTTCATAGGCTAACATTGACTGGTTTCACTTGGAAATTCTTCTAAGTGTGGAGTTTTGGAACTTTAAAATATTCCTCTAAAATCAGCCGAAATACGAATTCCGATTTACTCACCTGTTATCAGGAGAGACCTCAGTGCTGCTCCTCAAAAGTAATTTTAACCGTACTTACCAGTAACTTGAATTTCCTTCCATAGGATATCATTGCCTGCTTTTTGCTGAAAAAGTTTCTAAGTGTTGATTTTTGAAACATACAAATATTCCTCTAAAATCAGCCGAAATCCGAATTCTGATTTACTCACCTGTTATCAGGAGAGACCTCAGTGCTGCATCTTTCAGCCCAGTACTGATCCTCAAAAGTAATTTTAACCGTACTTACCAGTAACTTGAATTTCCTTCCATAGGATATCATTGCCTGCTTTTGCTGAAAAAGTTTCTAAGTGTTGATTTTTGAAACATACAAATATTCCTCTAAAATCAGCCGAAATCCGAATTCTGATTTACTCACCTGTTATCAGGAGAGACCTCAGTGCTGCATCTTTCAGCCCAGTACTGATCCTCAAAAGTAATTTTAACCGTACTTACCGGTAACTTGAATTTCCTTCATAGGCTAACATTGACTGGTTTCACTTGGAAATTCTTCTAAGTGTGGAGTTTTGGAACTTTAAAATATTCCTCTAAAATCAGCCGAAATACGAATTCCGATTTACTCACCTGTTATCAGGAGAGACCTCAGTGCTGCATCTTTCAGCCCAGTACTGATCCTCAAAAGTAATTTTAACCGTACTTACCAGTAACTTGAATTTCCTTCCATAGGATATCATTGCCTGCTTTTTGCTGAAAAAGTTTCTAAGTGTTGATT
This sequence comes from Calotriton arnoldi, assembly GCA_963921515.1. NCBI lineage: Eukaryota > Metazoa > Chordata > Amphibia > Caudata > Salamandridae > Calotriton > Calotriton arnoldi. The sequence goes on along the minus strand of CAWUFW010008454.1, from coordinate 711,358 downwards.
TTTGAAACATACAAATATTCCTCTAAAATCAGCCGAAATCCGAATTCTGATTTACTCACCTGTTATCAGGAGAGACCTCAGTGCTGCATCTTTCAGCCCAGTACTGATCCTCAAAAGTAATTTTAACCGTACTTACCAGTAACTTGAATTTCCTTCCATAGGATATCATTGCCTGCTTTTTGCTGAAAAAGTTTCTAAGTGTTGATTTTTGAAACATACAAATATTCCTCTAAAATCAGCCGAAATACGAATTCCGATTTACTCACCTGTTATCAGGAGAGACCTCAGTGCTGCATCTTTCAGCCCAGTACTGATCCTCAAAAGTAATTTTAACCGTACTTACCGGTAACTTGAATTTCCTTCATAGGCTAACATTGACTGGTTTCACTTGGAAATTCTTCTAAGTGTGGAGTTTTGGAACTTTAAAATATTCCTCTAAAATCAGCCGAAATACGAATTCCGATTTACTCACCTGTTATCAGGAGAGACCTCAGTGCTGCATCTTTCAGCCCAGTACTGGTCCTGAAAAGTAATTTTAACCGTACTTACCGGTAACTTGAATTTCCTTCATAGGCTAACATTGACTGGTTTCACTTGGAAATTCTTCTAAGTGTGGAGTTTTCGAACTTTAAAATATTCCTCTAAAATCAGCCGAAATACGAATTCCGATTTACTCACCTGTTATCAGGAGAGACCTCAGTGCTGCATCTTTCAGCCCAGTACTGATCCTCAAAAGTAATTTTAACCGTACTTACCAGTAACTTGAATTTCCTTCCATAGGATATCATTGCCTGCTTTTTGCTGAAAAAGTTTCTAAGTGTTGATTTTTGAAACATACAAATATTCCTCTAAAATCAGCCGAAATCCGAATTCTGATTTACTCACCTGTTATCAGGAGAGACCTCAGTGCTGCATCTTTCAGCCCAGTACTGATCCTCAAAAGTAATTTTAACCGTACTTACCAGTAACTTGAATTTCCTTCCATAGGATATCATTGCCTGCTTTTTGCTGAAAAAGTTTCTAAGTGTTGAGTTTTGAAACTATACAAATATTCCTCTAAAATCAGCCGAAATACGAATTCCGATTTACTCACCTGTTATCAGGAGAGACCTCAGTGCTGCATCTTTCAGCCCAGTACTGATCCTCAAAAGTAATTTTAACCGTACTTACCGGTAACTTGAATTTCCTTCATAGGCTAACATTGACTGGTTTCACTTGGAAATTCTTCTAAGTGTGGAGTTTTGGAACTTTAAAATATTCCTCTAAAATCAGCCGAAATACGAATTCCGATTTACTCACCTGTTATCAGGAGAGACCTCAGTGCTGCATCTTTCAGCCCAGTACTGGTCCTGAAAAGTAATTTTAACCGTACTTACCGGTAACTTGAATTTCCTTCATAGGCTAACATTGACTGGTTTCACTTGGAAATTCTTCTAAGTGTGGAGTTTTGGAACTTTATAATATTCCTCTAAAATCAACCAAAGTACGAATTCCAATTTACTCACCTGTTATCAGGAGAGAACCCAGTGCTGCATCTTTTAGCCCAGCACTGACCCTGAAAAGTAATTTTAACCGTACTTACCAGTAACTTATATTTTCTTCCATAGGAATCCATTGTCTGGTTTTCAGCAGAAAACTTTCAAAGTGTCGATTTTCACAAACTACAAATATTCCTTAAAAATCGCCTGTATGACTTAAACGCATTCTTTCAACTGTTTACAGGAGATGCACTAGTGCTGGATCCAAGATCCAACACTGAGTAAGAAAAAGTAACGATAACAGTTTTTACCTGCTAAGTGAATTTCCTTCCATAGGATAACATTGGTGATTCTATGAGAAAAAGTTTCTAAGTGTCAACTTTTAAAATACAATAATATTCCTTAAAAATCACTACTGTAACCAAAACGCTTTTACTCAACTGTTTACAGGAGATGTCCCAGGACTGAATCTAGGATCCAGTCCTGTGGTTAGAAAAGTAATCCATAAAGTAACTAATTGCATTTAACTAGAAATTCACATTGAGCTGAATGTTGCATTGTGTTTGAAAATGTGTTGCCCATTGCAACAACTGTAACTACTGTACTTAAAAGTCTATTGCCTATGTGCAAAGTATTTAAACTAAAGTAATTCATTCTGAGAAAGTATTTTTTGTAATGTAATGTATAATGTAATTACAATGTAATTTAAAAAATAAAATATGTAAAAAAATTGTTTCTAAACAATTTGGAAATCAGTATGAAAAAAATGTATATAACAATTAATACATTTAAAAATTGTCATTTACAAAACCTTTGAAATTCACTGAAAAAAACGTAGGTTTCAGACATGTTATAGTTACAAATTAGCATTTAAAAAACCTTTGAAATTCACTGAAAAAACCACAGGTTTCAGGGACGTTATAGTTACAAATTAGCATTTAAAAACCTTTGAAATTCACTGAAAAAACCATAGGTTTTAGGGACAGTTATAGTTATTTGGACATTGCACTCGTACAAAACCCGTGAAATTCCCCCGTTATAGTTAGTCCAGCTAACTATAACTCGCGCCCCGCAATGCACTGCTGATGACGTCACATATTACATCACTCATGACATGGTCAGTGACATCACTGATGACATCACTGATGACATCTCAAATGACATCACTGATGACATCATCCACGTGATAATTTCATGCATCTTCTCACACCCTAATATAACCTTTGATACACCCACTCTAAATTACAGACTGCCATTCGCAAAACCATAGACACTCCAACACCAATAACTACATACCCACTCACTGATTCTTAGGTCTATGCACACATCCACTCACTCACCCGTACAGTCACTCATACTTACGGTCACTCAGTACAGGACTATCATATGCACTCATACTCCTATATAGACACTCAAACACAGCCACTCATCCATAGAGGTACTCACACACCTAGTCAGTCATGCAAATAATTAAACACACTACCATTTACTCACCTATACAGTTATACACACACCAGCTCACTTACTCATACAAATACTAGCACATTCTTACGCTCTTATACAATCACTGATACAAGCACACACTCATCCATACAGCCACTATCACAATCACTCACTCTTGCTTATAGCTATTTATATACTCCAACACACATATATACTGCCTTTCACATATGTAGTTACTCACACATGTACCACTGGGACATACATTCACTCACTAACACACTCTTACACACACTTACCCACCCATACAGTCTATCACAGATGCACTCTTTAAACCATCCACCCAGTGAATCACCCACTCACACATCTATGCACAGAGTTGCACACACCCCTCCCACACAAACACTCAAGGAACCCATACAGATACTCAGACAAGCATTCAATAACTCATATAGACACTCATTTAGCTATTCACAAACACATGCAGCCACTTACACAGCAACAGACAGACGGATACAGACATTCACCCAGTTTAGTCACTAACCCATGCATTCAGTAAGATACGTTAAATCACTCACTTATAGAGTCAGTCACGCACCTACTAAATCATCCATACAGACACTTACACACCCACTCATTCTTCAATACGTCTTTTCCTATATATATTAAAAATATTTAAACTTTACAGAAACACAAAGTCACTGGATGATGTCATCAGTGATGTCATTTGAGATGTCATCAGTGATGTCATCAGTGATGTCACTGACCATGTCATGAGTGATGTAATATGTGACGTCATCAGCAGTGCATTGCGGGCGCGAGTTATAGTTAGCTGGACTAACTATAACGGGGAATTTCACGGGTTTTGTACGAGTGCAATGTCCAAATAACTATAACTGTCCCTAAAACCTATGTTTTTTTCAGTGAATATATATATATATATATATATATATATATATATATATATATATATATCACTGCTCCATAGAACAAAGTACAGCACTCACGGGGGACTGTGTGACCAAGTTTATTGGCACATAAAACACATATATATATATATATATTATCTACTGGCGGTCGCCAGTAGATAGTTATAGTTAGGACCTATTATCCATAGGAAATTCGTAACATTCTATTCCCAATAACTTTTGCGTCATTTGACGAATCATCGCAAAATTTTCAAAACTAGTGGGGCGCTCCGGTCAGCTCCTGTCTTGAGAGTTTCGGGGTGATTCGTCAAGCGGGGGCCGAGAAAAAAGGGGGGTCCCAAAACGTGTTTTCTCCATGTTAATTCCCATAGGAAATGTTAGACACGGCTACAGCCCGAACTGCTGAACGGAATTACACCAAATTTGGCAAAAAGGTAGCGCCTGGTTCAGAAAGCGATCTTTTTTTTTAAATGGTGTAAATCCGTTCAGTAGTTGCGGAGAAATTCAAAAAGTAAGAGTCAAAAAATCGATTTCCCATAGGAAACTTTATGCAAGGCTACAGCCAAAACTGCTGAATGGAATTACACCAAATTTGGCAAAAAGGTAGTGCTTGGTTCAGAAAGCACCCTTTTTAAAAATGGTGTAAATCCGTTCTGCAGTTTTGGAGAAAATCAAAAATAAAAGTTTCGATATTTATGGCCGCGGTGGATCCGCGCACCCTCCCGATCACAAGCTTCATGCTAATTGGCTGTCAACACTCCAAACCAGGAAGTGTTGGCAGCCATCTTGTGCCTCGGTAGAACCGAGGCACAAGAAATGAGAGAAACAAGTGCGCAAAACGCAAAAAGGGGGCAGGGTAGAAACACCCTGACCCCCTAGGCCTGCTTAGGGGGTCCCACAAGGACCCCCAGGGCCAAAAAAAGCATTTTTTTAAAAAAAAAATCGACGAAATGCGCTTAGGATGCGCGGATCCCGCCGTGAAAAAAAAAACGAAGCGCGGGCTCCCGCGCTTCGCTGTTATTTGGCCCCCGGGTGGGCCAAGTCCCGGGGGCATGCGGGGGTTAATAAAAGAATGGGGTGGGTGGGCCTCTAAGGCCCCCCCAAGCCCCGGGGACTGCCACCCCCCAGGGCTTTGAATTAAAAATGGTGCGGGAGGGCACTGGGCCCTCATGCAGCCCCGGGGACCGCCACCCCCCGGGGCTTCTTTTTTTAAAAATTAAATTACCTGTGTGGGGGGGCTCGAGCCCCCCCACATGCCCCGGGGACTGCCACCTCCCTGGGGCACTAAGAATTTTAATGTGGGGGTCCGTTTCGGACCCCCGAGCCCCGGGGACCACCATCTCCCCGGGGCTTTGCACATGTTGGGAGGGGGCCGTGCAGCCCCCCTCCTGGAGCCCGTGATGGCCCTGGGGACCACCACCCCCCAGTGCCGGCTCCTGCAGTGTCCCGGGGTGCCCACCCCCGGGACACTGCTGTTTGCAATGACAGGGCGGGAGCCTCGCGGCTCCCGCCCTGTCATTGCAAACTTGCTTTGAATTTTGGAAGAGAGAGCAGGAAACCTGCTCTCTCTTCCAAAATTCAAAGCAAATTGCTTTTCCACACGGGGAGCTGCATCTAAGCAGTTCCCCGTGTGGAAAAGCAATGCCGGCTCCCGCAGGAGGCGGGGAGCCGGCGGGACCATGGGGGAGTTGGGGTCCCCCCACGGTCCCCAAAGGATAGGGCCAGCCCCGGGGGATGGGTCCCCGGGGCAAATAGTGGCCCGGAGGGGGGCCACGTGGCCCCCCTCCCCCAAATTATCAAAAAAAATTAAAAAAGGCCGGCCCCAGGGGATGGGGTCCCCGGGGCCTAAGGAGGCCTGAGGAGGAGGGCAACGCAGCCCCCCTCCATGAAAAAAAAAAAAAAAACGTGTCAATGACCCGGGGGGTGGGGTTCCCGGGCCGAAATTGGCCACGGGAGGGGGGCCCACGCGGCCCCCTTCCCGTTCCGTTTAAAAAAAAAAAGGGGGTCAGGCCCTGGGGGATGGGGTCCCCAGGGCCCAAAATAATTAAAAAGAAGGGGGGCCACACAGCCCCCTTCTAAAAAAAAAAGAAAAAAAAAAGACCGGCATCGCGCCGGAGGCCCGGCCCCCTCCCTGCAGCACTCTGCAAACGCGCCCTGGCGCGTTGTAAGATGGGGAAGTAATTTCCCTTGAATACTGGGGGTCCCTGGGGCCAACTAGCCCACCAGGACCTCCAGTATGCGCCAGGAGCTGCGTTGCAGAGAGGTGTTCAGAGGCCACGCCCCTTTTTCACCTCTCTGCAACACAGCTCTGTGGCGCTTACTGGAGGTACCTGGTGGGCTAGTTGGACCCCAGGGACCCTCAGGATTCAAGGGGACTTAATCCCTCAACTTAAAACGTGCCACGGGGTGTGTTTGCACAGTGGTGAAGGGAGGGGGCGGGGCCTGAGGTGACATGTGTGCAAACACGCCCTGTGGCGCGTTTGAAGTTGGGGAATTAATTCCTCTTCAATACTGAGGGTCCCTGGGGGCCAATTAGCCCACCAGGTACCTTCAGTAAGCGCCACAGAGCTGCGTTGCAGAGAGGTGTAAAAAGGGGCATGGCCTCTGACCACCTCTCTGCAACGCAGCTCTGTGGCGCTTACTGGAAGTACCTGGTGGGCTAGTTGGGCCCCAGGGAGCCTAAGGATTCAAGGTGACCTAATACCCCAACTTAAATCGCGCCACAGGGCGCGTTTGCACAATGGTGAAGGGAGGGGGCGGGGCCTCAGGTGACATGTGTGCAAACACGCCCTGTGGCACATTTTAAGTTGGGGAATTAATTCCCCTTGAATCCCGAGGGACCCTGGGGGCCAACTAGCCCACCAGGTACCTCCAATGCGCGCCACAGGGCTGCGTTGCAGAGAGGTGGTCCAAGCCACGCCCCTTTTTACTCCTCTGTGGCGCTTACTGGAGGTACCTAGTGGGCTAGTTGGACCCCAGGGACCCTCAGGTTTCAAGGGGACTTAATCTCCCAACTTAAAACGGCCACAGGGCTTGTTTGCACACATGTCACCTCAGGCCCCCCCCCTCCCTTCACCACTGTGCAAACGCGCCCCGGGGCGTGTTTTAAGAGGACGTTTTAATCCCCCTGCCCTATTATGTACTAGGGCCTTACAGAGGAGGTCATGCTAATCACAGGGGTACCCCAACGCATAGTGTTCCCTAGTGTATGTAGGTGTTTTCACTGTATTCTAAGTGTCTTTTAGCATAGCACTGGCTCTAGGCCTGGTTAGTCCGAGTCAGTTACCACCAGTACCTGTCTGAAAAAGTTGTGGGCACAGGATGATTTTGCAACAAGGCCTCTTTCTGTTCCTCTGTTGGACCATAGGTTTCAGGCACGTTATAGTTAGAAATTAGCATTTGAAAAACCTTAGAAATTCACTGAAAAAACCAAAGGTTTTAGGGAAAGTTATAGTTATTTGGACATTGCACTCGTACAAAACCCGTGCAATTCCCCCGTTATAGTTAGTTCAGCTAACTATAACTCGCGCCCCCGCAATGCACTGCTGATGATGTCACATATTACATCACTCATGACATGGTCAGTGACATCACTGATGACATCTCAAATGACATCACTGATGACATCATCCATGTGATAATTTGATGCATCTTCTCACACCCTAATATAACTTTTGATACACCCACTCTAAATTACAGACTGCCATTGTCAAAACCATAGACACTCCAACACCAATAACTACATACACACTCACTGATTCTTAGGTCTACACACACATCCACTCACTCACCCGTACAGTCACTCATACTTACAGTCACTCAGTACAGGACTATCATATGCACTCATACACCTATATAGACACTCACACACCGTCACTCATCCATAGAGGTACTCACACACCTAGTCAGTCATGCAAATAATTAATCACACTGCCATTTAGTCACCTATATAGTTATACACACACCAGCTCACTTACTCATACAAATACTAGCACATTCTTACGCTCTTATACAATCACTGATACAAGTACACACTCATCCATACAGCCAATCTCACAATCACACACTCTCACTTATAACCATTTATATACTCCAACACACATATATACTGCCTTTCACATATGTAGTTACTCACACATGTACCACTGAGATATACATTCACTCACTAACACACCCATACACACACTTACCCACCCATACAGTCCATCACAGATGCACTCTTGAAACCATGCACCCAGTGAATCACCCACTCACACATCTATGCACAGAGTCACACACACCCCACCCACACAAACACTCAGGCACCCATACAGATACTCAGACAACCAATCAATAACCCATGTAGACACTCATGTGGCTATTCGCAAACCCATGCAGCCGCTTACACACCAACAGACAGACGGATACAGACATTCACACAGTTTAGTCACTAACCCATGCATTCAGTAAGATACGTTTAATCACTCACTTATAGAGTCAGTCACGCACCTACTAAATCATCCATTCAGACACTTATTCACCCACTCATTCTTCAATACGCCTTTCCCTATATATATTAAACATATTTAAACTTTACAGAAACACACAGTCACTGGATGATGTCATCAGTGATGTCATTTGAGATGTCATCAGTGATGTCACTGACCATGTCATGAGTGATGTAATATGTGACGTCATCAGCAGTGCATTGCGGGGCGTGAGTTATAGTTAGCTGAACTAACTATAACGGGGAATTTCACGGGTTTTGTACGAGTGCAATGTCCAACTAACTATAACTTTCCCTAAAACCTATGGTTTTTTCAGTGAATTTCTAAGGTTTTTAAATGCTAATTTCTAACTATAACGTGCCTGAAACCTATGGTTTTTTCAGTGAATATATATATATATATATCGCCAAGACACCTTTCCTTCGTTTGAAGGTAAAGAATGGGTCGCACTCCGGAAATGGGTCAAACAATCCGTTATTTATTGCTGTTAGTTGCTCGTAATCTTCTTACAGGAACAAACAGAACAGACATTGTTTGACCCGTTTCCGGAGTGCGACCCATTCTTTGCCTTCAAACGAAGGAAAAGTGTCTTGGCGATATTTGTACGGCCGGGCTCGGCCGCGGGGTCACGCACCGCCTCAGAGCGCCATGAAAGCCAGCATAATGGAGTCAAAGGGTTAAACATATATATATATATATATATATATATATATATATATTCACTGAAAAAACCATAGGTTTTAGGGACAGTTTTAGTTACTTGGACATTGCACTCGTACAAAACCCGTGAAATTCCCACGTTATAGTTAGTTCAGCTAACTATAACTCGCGCCCCCGCAATGCACTGCTGATGACGTCACATATTACATCACTCATGACATGGTCAGTGACATCACTGATGACATCACTGATGACATCTCAAATGACATCACTGATGACATCATCCAGTGACTGTGTGTTCCTGTAAAGTTTAAATATTTTTAATATATATAGGAAAAGACGTATTGAAGAATGAGTGGGTGTGTAAGTGTCTGTATGGATGATTTAGTAGGTGCGTGACTGACTCTATAAGTGAGTGATTTAACGTATCTTACTGAATGCATGGGTTAGTGACTAAACTGGGTGAATGTCTGTATCCGTCTGTCTGTTGCTGTGTAAGTGGCTGCATGTGTTTGTGAATAGCTAAATGAGTGTCTATATGAGTTATTGAATGCTTGTCTGAGTATCTGTATGGGTTCCTTGAGTGTTTGTGTGGGAGGGGTGTGTGCAACTCTGTGCATAGATGTGTGAGTGGGTGATTCACTGGGTGGATGGTTTCAAGAGTGCATCTGTGATAGACTGTATGGGTGGGTAAGTGTGTGTAAGAGTGTGTTAGTGAGTGAATGTATGTCCCAGTGGTACATGTGTGAGTAACTACATATGTGAAAGGCAGTATATATGTGTGTTGGAGTATATAAATAGCTATAAGCAAGAGTGAGTGATTGTGATAGTGGCTGTATGGATGAGTGTGTGCTTGTATCAGTGATTGTATAAGAGCGTAACAATGTGCTACTATTTGTATGAGTAAGTGAGCTGGTGTGTGTATAACTGTATAGGTGATTAAATGGCAGTGTGTTTAATTATTTGCATGACTGACTAGGTGTGTGAGTATCTCTATGGATGAGTGGCGTTGTTTGAGTGTCTATATAGGAGTAAGAGTGCATATGATAGTCCTGTACTGAGTGACCGTAAGTATGAGTGACTGTACGGGTGAGTGAGTGGATGTGTGTGTGTAGACCTAAGAATCAGTGAGTGGGTATGTAGTTATTGGTGTTGGAGTGTCTATGGTTTTGCGAATGGCAGTCTGTAATTTAGAGTGGGTGTATCAAAGGTTATATTAGGGTGTGAGGAGGTGCATCAGATTATCACGTGGATGATGTCATCAGTGATGTCATTTGAGATGTCATCAGTGATGTCATCAGTGATGTCACTGACCATGTCATGAGTGATGTAATATGTGACGTCATCAGCAGTGCATTGCGGAGCGCGAGTTATAGTTAGCTGAACTAACTATAACGTGGGAATTTCACGGGTTTTGTACGAGTGCAATGTCCAAGTAACTAAAACTGTCCCTAAAACCTATGGTTTTTTCAGTGAATTTCAAAGGTTTTTTAAATGCTAATTTGTAACTATAACGTGTCTGAAACCTATGGTTTTTTCAGTGAATTTCAAAGGTTTTTAAATGCTAATTTGTAACTATAACGTGTCTGAAACCTATGGTTTTTTCAGTGAATTTCAAAGGTTTTTAAATGCTAATTTCTAATTATAACGTGCCTGAAACCTACGGTTTTTTCAGTGAATTTCAAAGGTTTTGTAAATGACAATTTTTAAATGTATTAATTGTTATATTAATTTTTTTCATACTGATTTACTACATTTTTAGAAACAATTTTTTTTACATATTTTATTTTTTAAATTACATTGTAATTACATTATACATTACATTACAAAAAATACTTTCTCAGAATGAATTACTTTAGTTTAAATACTTTGCAGATAGGCAATAGACTTTTAAGTACAGTAGTTACAGTTGTTGCAATGGGCAACACATTTTCAAACACAATGCAACATTCAGCTCAATGTGAATTTCTAGTTAAATGCAATTAGTTACTTTATGGATTACTTTTGTAACCACAGGACTGGATCCTAGATTCAGTCCTGGTACATCTCCTGTAAACAGTTGAGTAAAAGCGTTTTGGTTACAGTCGTGATTTTTAAGGAATATTATTGTATTTTAAAAGTTGACACTTAGAAACTTTTTCTCATAGAATCACCAATGTTATCCTATGGAAGGAAATTCACTTAGCAGATAAAAACTGTTATCGTTACTTTTTCTTACTCAGTGTTGGATCCTGGATCCAGCACTGGTGCATCTCCTGTAAACAGTTGAAAGAATGCGTTTAAGTCATACAGGCGATTTTTAAGGAATATTTGTAGTTTGTGAAAATCAACACTTTGAAACTTTTTGCTGAAAACCAGTCAATCTTAGCCTATGAAGGAAATTCAAGTTACCGGTAAAGTACGGTTAAAATTACTTTTGAGGACCAGTACTGGGCTGAAAGATGCAGCACTGAGGTCTCTCCTGATAACAGGTGAGTAAATCAGAATTCGGATTTCGGCTGATTTTAGAGGAATATTTGTAATGTTTCAAAAATCAACACTTAGAAACTTTTTCAGCAAAAAGCAGGCAATGATATCCTATGGAAGGAAATTCAAGTTACTGGTAAGTACGGTTAAAATTACTTTTGAGGATCAGTACTGGGCTGAAAGATGCAGCACTGAGGTCTCTCCTGATAACAGGTGAGTAAATCGGAATTCGTATTTCGGCTGATTTTAGAGGAATATTTTAAAGTTCCAAAACTCCACACTTAGAAGAATTTCCAAGTGAAACCAGTCAATGTTAGCCTATGAAGGAAATTCAAGTTACCGGTAAGTACGGTTAAAATTACTTTTGAGGATCAGTACTGGGCTGAAAGATGCAGCACTGAGGTCTCTCCTGATAACAGGTGAGTAAATCGGAATTCGTATTTCGGCTGATTTTAGAGGAATATTTGCACAATGGTGAAGGGAGGGCGGGGCCTGAGGTGACATCTGTGCAAACGCGCCCGTTGCGCGTTTTAATTTGGGGGATTAAGTCCCCTTGAATCCTGAGGGTCCCTAGGGGCCAACTAGCCCACCAGGAACCTCCAATATGCGCCAGGGGCTGCGTTGCAGAGACGTGTAGAGAGGCCACGCCCCTTTTACACCTCTCTGCAACGCAGCTCTGTGGCGCTTTCTGGATGTACCTGTTGGGCTAGTTGGCCTCAGGGACCCTCAGGATTGACGGGGATTTAATTCCCCATCTTAAAACGCGCCACGGGGCCTGTTTGCACACATGTCACCTGAAGCCCCGCCCCCTCCCTTCACCACTGTGCAAATGCGCCCGTGGCGCGTTTTAAGTTGGGGGATTAAGTCCCTTGAATCCTGAGGGTCCCCGGAGTCCAACTAGCCCACCATATACCTCCAAAAGCGCCACAGAGCTGCGTTGCAGAGAGGTGTAAAGGGGTGTGGCCTCTCTACACGTCTCTGCAACGCAGCCCCTGGCGCATATTGGAGGTTCCAGGTGGGCTAGTTGGCCCCCAGGGACCCCCAGTATTCAAGGTGAATTCGTTCCCCCTCTGCAAGCGCGCCAGGGCGCGTTTGCAGAGTGGTGAAGGAAGGGGGCAGGGCCTGCGGGCCCGATCGTTTAAAAAAAAAAAAAAAATGTTGTCCCCTGAAGGGAGGCTGTGTGGCCCCCCTTCCTTTTTCCTGTTTTTATGCCCTGGGGACCCCATCCCCCAGGGCCTTACCCCTTTTTTAATTTTTAATTAAAAAACGGGGAAGGGGCCGCGTGGCCCCCTTCCCTGGGCCTGTATTGGCCCGGGGACCCCATCCCCGGGGCATGGCCTTTAATTTTTATTCTTTGGAGGGGCTGCGTGGCCCCCTCCTCTGGCCATTTAAGGCCCCGGGGACCCCATCCCCCGGGGCCGGCCTTTCCTTTTTTAAATTTTTTAAATTTTTCATATTTGGGGAGGGGGCCGCGTGGCCCCTCCTGAGCCACTACTTGCCCGGGGACCCCATCCCCCGGGGCTGGCCCTCTCCGTTGGGGACTGTGGGGGTCCCCAATCCCCCCACAGTCCCGCCGGCTCCCCACGTCCCTTGGGAGCCGGCATTGCTGTTCCACATGGGGAGCAGCTGACATGCTGCTCCCCATGTGGAAAAGCAATCGCTTTGAATATTGGAAGAGAGAGCAGGTTTCCCTGCTCTCTCTTCCAATATCCAAAGCAGTTTGCTATGGCAGGGACGGGAGCCACGAGGCTCCCGTCCTGCCATAGCAAACTACAGTGTCCCGGGGTAGGCACCCGGGACACTGCAGGAGCCGGCCCTGGGGGTGGTGGTCCCCAGGGCCATCAAGGGCTCAGGAGGGGGCCGCGCGGCCCCCTCCCTACATCAGCACAGCCCCGGGAGGTGGTGGTCCCGGGGCTTCGGGGGTCCAAAACGGACCCCCATTTTAATTTGTTAGTGCCCCGGGGAGGTGGCGGTCCCGGGGCGTGTGGGGGCTGGAGCCCCCACACAGGTTATTAAATTATTTTAAAAAAAGCCCGGGAGGTGGTGGTCCCGGGGCTTAGGGGGCCCTTGAGGCCCCCACACATTAAATTATCCCCCCACCATGCCCCCGGGACTTGGGCCACCCGGGGCCAATTAACTATCGAGCGCGGGAGACCGCGCTTCGATTTTTTTCGGCAGGATTCGCGCACCCTGAGGCGCATCCTGCCGATTTTTTTTTTTTAAATGCTTTTTTGCCCAGGGGTCCTTGTGGGACCCCTGAGCAGGCCTAGGGGTTAGGGTGTTTCTACCCTGCCCCCTTTGTGCATTTTGCGCACTTGTTTCTTTTTTTTTCTCGGCGGGATACGCGCACCCTAAGCGCATCCCGCCGATTTAAAAAAAAAAACATCTTTTTCTGCCCAGGGGTCCTTGTGGGACCCCTGAGCACACCTAGGGGTTAGGGTGTTTCTACCCTGCCCCCTTTTGCGCTTTCCGCACTTGTTTCTGTCCTCGGTTCTACCGAGGACAAAATAGCTGCCAACACTTCCTGAATCGGAATGTTGACAGCCAGCTGACAGCCAATTAGCATGCAGCTCGTGATCGGGACGGTGCGCGCAGGGTGCGCTGAGGGTACGCGTATCCGACGCGCCCATAGATATATATGTACTTTTACTTTTGATTTTCTCAGGAACTACTGAACGGATTTACACCATTTAAGCAAAAGGCACCAGTCTGAACCAAGGACTACCTCTTTGCCAAATTTGGTGTAATTCCGTTCAGCAGTTCGGGCTGTAGCTGCGACTAAAGGTTCCTATGGAAAAATGAATGGGAAAACGCGTTTTGGGACCCCCTTTTTTCTCGGCCCCGCTTCACGTATCACCCCGAGACTTTCAGGGTAGGAACGGAGCGCCCCAACAAGTTGGAAACTTTCACGAAGATTCGTCAACCGGCGCCAACGTTATTTCAAATAGAATGTCGCAGATTTCCTATGGATAATAGGTTGTAACTATAACTATCTACTGGCGACCGCCAGTAGATAATATATATATATATATATATATATTCACTGAAAAAACCATAGGTTTTAGGGACAGTTATAGTTAGTTGGACATTGCACTCGTACAAAACCCGTGAAATTCCCCCGTTATAGTTAGTTCAGCTAACTATAACTCGCGCCCCCGCAATGCACTGCTGATGACGTCACATATTACATCACTCATGACATGGTCAGTGACATCACTGATGACATCTCAAATGACATCACTGATGACATCACTGATGACATCACTGATGACATCATCCACGTGATAATCTGATGCACCTCCTCACACCCTAATATAACCTTTGATACACCCACTCTAAATTACAGACTGCCATTCGCAAAACCATAGACACTCCAACACCAATAACTCCATACCCACTCACTGATTCTCAGGTCTACCCACACATCCACTCACTCACCCGTACAGTCACTCATACTTACGGTCACTCAGTACAGGACTATCATATGCACTCATACTCCTATATAGACACTCAAACACCGCCACTCATCCATAGAGGTATTCACACACCTAGTCAGTCATGCAAATAATTAAACACACTGCCATTTACTCACCTATACTTTTATACACACACCAGCTCACTTACTCATACAAATACTAGCACATTCTTACGCTCTCATACAATCACTGATACAAGCACACACTCATCCATACAGTCACTCTCACAATCACACACTCTCGCTTATAGCTATTTATATACTCCAACACACATATATACTGCCTTTCACATATGTAGTTACTCACACATGTACCACTGGGACATACATTCACTCACTAACACACTCTTACACACACTTACCCACCCATATATTCTATCACAGATGCACTCTTGAAACCATCCACCCAGTGAATCACCCACTCACACATCTATGCACAGTCGCACACACCCCACCCACACAAACACTCAGGCACCCATACAGATACTCAGACAACCAATCAATAACTCATATAGACACTCATGTAGCTATTCACAAACCCATGCAGCCACTTACACAGCAACAGACAGACGTATACAGACATTCACCCAGTTTAGTCACTAACCCATGCATTCAGTAAGATACGTCTAATCACTCACTTATAGAGTTAGTCACGCACCTACTAAATCATCCATACAGACACTTATACACCCACTCATTCTTCAATACGCCTTTCCCTATATATATTAAAAATATTTAAACTTTACAGAAACACACAGTCACTGGATGATGTCATCAGTGATGTCATTTGAGATGTCATCAGTGATGTCATCAGTGATGTCACTGACCATGTCATGAGTGATGTAATATGTGACATCATCAGCAGTGCATTGCGGGCGCGAGTTATAGTTAGCTGAACTAACTATAAAAGGGGAATTTCACGGGTTTTGTACGAGTGCAATGTCCAACTAACTATAACTGTCCCTAAAACCTATGGTTTTTTCAGTGAATTTGTAAGGTTTTTTTAAATGCTAATTTCTAACTATAACGTGCCTGAAACCTATGGTTTCTTCAGTGAATTACAAAGGTTTTTTAAATGCTAATTCCTAACTATAACATGTCTGAAACCTATGGTTTTTTTCAGTGAATTTCAAAGGTTTTGTAAATGACAATTTTTAAATGTATTAATTGTTATATTTATTTTTTTGATACTGATTTACTACATTTTTTAAACTATTTATTTTTAGATATTTTATTTTTTAAATTACATTGTAATTACATTATACATTACATTACAAAATATACTTTCTCAGAATGAATTACTTTAGTTTAAATACTTTGCAAATAGGCAATAGACTTTTAAGTACAGTAGTTACAGTTGTTGCAATGGGCAACACAATTTCAAACAATGCAACATTGAGCTCAATGTGAATTTCTAGTTAAATGCAATTAGTTACTTTATGGATTACTTTTCTAACCACAGGACTGGATCCTAGATTCAGTCCTGGGACATCTCCTGTAAACAGTTGAGTAAAAGCGTTTTGGTTACAGTAGTGATTTTTAAGGAATATTATTGTATTTTAAAACTTGACACTTAGAAACTTTTTCACATAGAATCACCAATGTTATCCTATGGGAGGAAATTCACTTAGCAGGTAAGTAGTGTTATCCTTACTTTTTCTTACTCAGTGGTGGATCCTGGATCCAGCACTGGTGCATCTCCTGTAAACAGTTGAAAGAATGCGTTTAAGTCATACAGGCGATTTTTAAGGAATATTTGTAGTTTGTGAAAAACGACACTTTGAAACTTTTCTGCGGAAAACCAGACAATGGATTCCAATGGAAGGAAATACAAGTTACTGGTAGGTACGGTTAGAATTACTTATCAGGGTCAGTGCTGGGCTAAAAGATGCAGCACTGGGTTCTCTCCTGATAACAGGTGAGTAAATCGGAATTCGTAGTTCGGCTGATTTTAGAGGAATATTATAAAGTTCCAAAACTCCACACTTAGAAGAATTTCCAAGTGAAACCAGTCAATGTTAGCCTATGGAAGGAAATTCAAGTTACTGGTAAGTACGGTTAGAATTACTTTTCAGGATCAGTACTGGGTTCAAAGATGCAGCACTGAGGTCTCTCCTGATAACAGGTGAGTAAATCGGAATTCGTAGTTCTGCTGATTTTAGAGGAATATTTGTATGTTTCAAAAATCGACACTTAGAAACTTTTTCAGCAAAAAGCAGGCAATGATATCCTATGGAAGGAAATTCAAGTTACTGGTAAGTACGGTTAAAATTACTTTTCCGGATCAGTACTGGGCTCAAAGATGCAGCACTGAGGTCTCTCCTGGTAACAGGTGAGTAAATCGGAATTCGTAGTTTGGATGATTTTAGAGGAATATTTGCACAATGGTGAAGGAAGGGGGTGAGGCCTGAGGTGACATGTCTGCAAACACGCCCTGTGGCGCGTTTTAAGTTGGAGAATTAATTCCTCCTCAATCCCGAGGGTCCCTAGGGGCCAACTGGCCCACCAGATACCTCCAGTATGCGCCAGAGAGCTGCGTTGCAGAGAGGTGTTCAGAGGCCACGCCCCTTTTTACTACACTCTGCAACGCAGCTCCGTGGCGCTTACTGGAGGTATCTGGTGGGCTAGTTGGCCCCCAGGGACCCTCAGGATTGAAGGGGATTTAATTCCCCATCTTAAAACGCGCCATGGGGCCTGTTTGCACACATGTCACCTGAAGCCCCGCCCCCTCCCTTCACCACTGTGCAAACGCGCCCCGTGGCGCGTTTTAAGTTGAGGGATTAAGTCCCCTTGAATCCTGAGGGTCCCTGGGGTCCAACTATCCCACCAGGTACCTCCAGTAAGCGCCACAGAGCTGCGTTGCAGAGAGGTGTAAAAGGGGCGTGGCCACTGTACACCTCTCTGCAACGCAGCTCCTGGCGCATACTGGAGGTTCCTGGTGGGCTAGTTGGCCCCAGGGACCCCAGTATTCAAGGGAATTCATTCCCCCTTTGCAAACGCGCCAGGGGCGCGTTTGCAGAGTGGTAAAGGAAGGGGGCGTGGCCTGCGGCACAATCGTTTTTTTATTATATATTTTTTCTCGAAGGGGGGCTGTGTGGCCCCCCTTCCTTTTTCCTTTTTTTGGGCCCTGGGGACCTTATCCCCCAGGGCTTTACCCCTTTTTATTCATTTTTTTTTTTAAACGGGAAGGGGGCCACGTGGCCCCTCCCGTGGTCGATCCCGGCCCGGGGACCCCATCCCCCGGGGCATGGCCACTCTTTTTATTATTTTTTAAGGAGGGGGCTGCGTGGCCCCCTCCTCCGGCCTCCTTTTGCCCCGGGGACCCCATCCCCCGGGGCAGGCCTTTATTTATTTATTTATTTTTTTATTATTTTTTTTTGGGGCGAGGGGGGCCGCGTGGCCCCCCTCCCGGGCCACTACTTGCCCCAGGGACCCCATACCCCAGGGCTGGCCCTCTCCGTTGGGGACCGTGGGGGGGTCCCCAATACCCCCACGGTCCCGGCATTGCTTTTCCACATGGGGAGCTACTGACATGCAGCTCCCCATGTGGAAAAGCAATCTGCTTTGCTTCATTGAAGCGAGAGCAGGTTTCCCTACTCTCCCTTCAATGAAGCAAACTACAGTGTCCCGGGGGTAGGCACCCCGGGACCCTGCAAGAGCCGGCCCTGGGGGGTGGCGGTCCCCAGGGCCACCACAGGCTCCAGGAGGGGGGCCGTGCGGCCCCCCTCCCATGTCTTTAATGCCCCGGGGAGGTGGTAATCCCCGGGGCGTGTGGGGGGGCTCGAGCCCCCCCACACAGGAAATGTTTTTTTTAAAAAAAAGAAGCCCCAGGGAGGTGGTGGTCCCTGGGGCTGCGGGAGGGCCGAGTGCCCTCCCGCAACATTTTTATTAGAAAGCCCCGGGGGGTGGCGGTCCCCGGGGCTTGGGGGGCCTTAGAGGCCCCCCCATTAACTATAAACCCACCCCCCGCATGCCCCCGGGACTTGGGCCACCCGGGGGCAAAATAACATCGAAGCGCGGGAGACCGCCCTTCGATTTTTTTTCTTTTACGGCGGGATTCGCGCACCCTAAGCGCATCCCGACGATTTTTTTTAAAAAATGCTTTTTCTGCCCAGGGGTCCTCGTGGGACCCCTGAGCAGACCTAGGGGTCAGGGTGTTTCTACCCTGCCCCCTTTGTGCGTTTGCGCACTTGTGATTTTTTATCGGCAGGATCCGCGCACCCTAAGCGCATCCTGCCGATTTTTTTTTTAAATGCTTTTTTCTGCCCAGGGGTCCTTGTGGGACCCCTGAGCAGACCTAGGGGGTCAGGGTGTTTCTACCCTGCCCCCTTTGTGCGTTTGCGCACTTGTTTCTCTGCCTCGGTTCTACCGAGGGACAAAATGGCTGCCAACACTTCCTGGCTTGGAGTGTTGACAGCCAATTAGCATGCAGCTCGTGATCGGGAGGGTACGCGGACCCTAAGCGGCCATAGATATATATGTGATTTTACTTTTGATTTTCTCAGCAACTACTGAATGGATTTACACCATTTAACAAAAAGGGTTCTTTCTGAACCAAGAACTACCTCTTTGCCAAATTTGGTGTAATTCCGTTCAGCAGTTCGGGCTGTAGCCGTGGCTAAAGTTTCCTATGGGAAAATGAATGGGGAAAACACGTTTTGGGACCCCCCCTTTTTTCTCGGCCCCCGCTTGATGAATCACCCCGAGACTTTCAGGATAGGAGCGGACCGGAGCGGGCCATAAAGTTGGAAAATTTCGCGAAGATTCGTCAACCGACGCAAGAGTTATTCAAATAGAATGTCGCGGATTTCCTATGGAAAATAGGTCCTAACTATAACTATCTACTGGCGACTGCCAGTAGATAATATATATATATATATATATATATATATATATATATATATATATATATATATATATGTAAATTGCAGCCAGAGACCCCGTAAATCCTGCCATTATTTGCTTGTGCCTGTGGTCGCAGCAGAAGCCTCCCAAATTACTCATGCAAAATCAAGTCCAGCGGATAAAGGAATGCAGCACACCAATCCGGTACACAAGTGTTTGATTGTGCAACAATGTATTTCGGCTGGAATGGCTAATTGTAATTCACTGCTTGTAACTCTAGGTTTGTTGCTTCTGTGGGTTTCGAATGCTGCCACATTTTATTGAGATAATCAAAAATTTTAGGTTGAAAAAGCGACACTACTTGATAACATTCTATGACTTGTTTCAAAAGGCCTGATATGTTTTAATATGTGGTATAATACAACCAATAATCCCATTTACCCACACCTGGCTGGAGTGGTATATTACATTAATGGGCACCTATTATTATGGTGTTCCTGGCCTCAGAAGGGGAGGGGGAACATGGCGGCATGCTGAGCGTCCGCTGGTGCCCCGGGGGTTGCTGTGCCGCTGGTACGCGTCAACATTTCCCGACCGGTATGTACCTGGCTGGTTTGTCAGGTCGCTCATTCCTGGATGGAAGTGCCTGGAGGCTGGTGGAATCCAAGGCAGAAACGTTGTTTGTTCGATGCGTGACTGGCATTGCAGGCTTACGCTGAGAGGAGGCGGCACGGAAGCTCCAGCGTTGCAGGTCGGCCAGCACACGAACATATGGCAGAAGCAGCACAAGTCAGACTGCTGGTTCGGGCTCTCCCCAACCTTCAACGGCGACATGGTTAGAGGGGCCTAGCCACACTCAGTCATTGGGGGACAGAAGGAAGGGAGACTGGAAGGAAGTGAAACAGAAACAGTGGGTAAGGAGTCCTCTGCATATGGAGAAGGGTGCTCCAACCACCGGAAAGGGTGCAGATAGGGCTTCAAGGTACATGTTGCATACCAGGATCATTGCGGCTGGTAAGGCGTGTTATGTGCCAGACTTGTCATCAGCTGTAGTCCCTGGTATTACAAAGGACGAAATAAAGGGGGGGACGATGCGTGCCTGGAGGGGGCGCAGGGGGTATGACTTCTGCCTTTCAAAATGAGAAACCTGATAAGTCTCCTGGCAAAAGCTCTGGTGGCAGGGGCAGAAGGTCTTTGACCCAACAGATTGAGATAACCCCCTTGCATAAATCCTTCTTCATAGTTTTACCGGACTTGCAGAGTGCAGATGGTGCTGAAGGACATACCCTAAGAGCAGTCCTAGAATGAAGACTCCCGCAGTGTCTCTCAATACCATTAATTCTATCACCAAGGAAATACCTGTCACAATAAGATCCTCTGAAGAAGAGATGAGCTCAGGTGAAGCATTACGGACTATGGCTCAGGTCCCTACCAGTAATAGGTTTGAAGCCCTGGCATTAAGTGAAGAGCCAGAAACATCTGATAATTTGTCTTTGAGGAGTCAATTGAATGAAAAATGTGGAGAGACGCCTAAGGAAAAAGCAGAGGAATCACTGGCGGGTATCCTTTTGGGGCTAAAAGAAGAGATAAAAAATCGATTTGAAGTCTCGGAGGCTAATCAGGTGGGCATCCAAGCCTCATGCTCTGCTTTGGCTCAGAAGCTCGATAAAGCCGCTGCCTGTACCAAAGCATTGGAAGAGGAGGTAGGATCGATAAGGCAAGATGTGGCAAAAAATGCCACTGGGATCACCATGCTGGTTAAGCAAAATCACAATTTGAGGGAGGACCTTGAGAGGATTGAAAATCATTCACTGAGGAACAACTTAAGATTCTTGAATGTGCCTGAGGCAGAGGAAGGTGCAGACATGAAGATCTTTATAATTAGCCTGCTGTGAGATAAGTCTTAAAAGACAGGCCAGAAATTAATTTAGAGCAGGAGATTCAGAGAGCGCACACGGATCCTTTCAGGCGGAACCCCCAGCAGACCAAACCAAGGGAGATCCTGGTTAATTTTCTTTCATATGCGGTCAAGGAGGCAATCTTGAGTGCAGCCCTAAGGGGTGGCCCTTGCATTGTTAGAGGTTTTTCTGTCATAATTAGATTGGTCGTATGTAAGGCAACAGAGCAGAGGCAATGGGAGCTAGGCAAGAGGATGGAGGATCTTTGGAAATTGGGAGGAAAAGTACAACTAAAATTCCCCGCAATGCTTTGCATCATGTGGAATAACCAAATGTATAATTATGGCACGGTGGAAGATGTGGACGCATTGATAGGCTCCATTAAGAAGAAAGGAGATGACCTCTGAATTATAGACGGCTTTAGATATACGGTGTTGGGGATGACAAGCATGGTTTACTGCGGCTAAAAAAAAATAAAAAAATTAATGAGTGGCGCATGTTTCTAACCCCCGGGGTAGCTCATAAGGCATCTATATGCCTGTAAGGATTGGGAGAGTTCCTCAGGGTGGAGAGACGGGGGCGGTGGGGTGAGTGTGGTGGAGAGGCACAGGGTGGGGAGCAGTGGGAAAAAAACTAAAAATGTCCTCAATTTCATCAAGTAAGTCTTCTTCTTTTTAGAAATAGAGTATATGAGGTGGGACATAAGCCAGGCAGCTGATGGCTGACGTAGGTAAAAATATAAGCTTCTTAACATGGAACGTAAATGGTCTCAGAACTCGAGCTAGGCAGAGGGTGGTGCTGAGGTATCTGGAAGAAAGTCAGGCCCATATTATCACTCTACAAGAAACACACTTGGTCGCAAGTGAGAGCAGGGAGCTATTCTGTAGGTGTAGATGGATAGAGAGTTTTGCGGTATGAGATCAATGTCAGTGCTGTAAAGGGGTTGCGCTACTGACAAGCAAGGGCTTCGGGTGGAGGTTATACATTCTAAAACAGATAGCTCTGGAAGGTGGGCTTTAGCCGGAATGAGATGTGCTGGGCTTGATTTTATATGTGTAGGATTTTATGGACCAAACGCAGATGATCCTCAGTATATTGCAGATCTGGAACTGAATTTAGTGGATTCTTCGGCCCCATTGGTTCTGGGAGAGATTTTATTACATTATTAGACCCTACCTTAGATAGACCGTCCCGGAGAGATTGTGCCCAGGCACCAAGGATGAGACAGGCCCTCAGAAATATGCTCCAAGATCTAGGGTTGGTGGAAGTATGGCGACATCTAAAAGACCAGGCAAGAGGGTACACTTTTCATAGTAAAAAATAAGTTCATTACAACAGGTTGTATTATATTTTGGTGGATCATTCCTTAGCGACATACATAAAAGAGGTTAATCATCTTCCGGGGCATATCTTGGATCATTCAGCCATCACTATGCTATTACAATCTCCTGGAAATAGGCCTAACTTAAGGTGAACCATAAAGCGCGCAATTCTCCTGGATAATGAGGTGGGGCCTATCATAAAAAGGGTTACTGTTGAGTTTTTCTTGGATAATACAGGCACGGCCCCTTCAGGAGTTGTATGGGACTAATTTAAAGCATTTATTCGAGGGGTTTTGAAAACCCAGGTACATTTTTAGAATAGGAAGGAGAGGGCGGAACTCGACAAATTAGAGCATGCTGTTGGGGCTTTGGAGGCCACCTTACAGAAACAGAGCGGGTGGGAGGATAAGGAAATGGTATTAACACAGCTAGAAGAGGCACAGCTAAACTATAAAATCAAGTTGTACCTGTCTGGCAGACCCTGTTTAATTTGGTTTATCAGGGGTAGGCACGGATTCCTGATTCATGGAAGGAAGCCACGATAGTGCTGATCTTAAAACCAGCAAAGGACCCTAGAAAGGCTGATTCATAATGACCAATAGCTCTGCTAAACACAAATAATAAGGTATTTACAAGTATTTTGGCCGGGAGACTGGCCAAACTTGCCCCTCAGCTTATACACCCGGACCAGAAGGGTTTTGTCCCAAAGAGGGATAGTCACAAACTTACTCAGCAGCTGATTGGATGTATAGACCTCGCCACGGCTCGGTGGATCCACTTGACTGTTGTCACGTTAGATGCAGCCAAGGCGTTTGACTGAGTCTGTTGGGCCTATTTGTGGGAGGTGTTGGCTGTATTGGGTTTCAGCCCCTGTTTTATTGCAACAGTACAAGGGCTGTAGGAACTCTCAAATTCTTGGATCTTGCTTAATGGTTCACTTACTAGGAGCTTTGCTGTATCTAGGGTGACCCGGCAGGTTTGCCTCCTTTCCCCACTATTGTTCGATATGTATATTGAGCCGTTTGCCCAGCTTCTACGGAGAGATGGTCAGGTTATCCCTTTTAGTTTGTCTCAGTTTAGTAATAAAATTGCCCTACAGCAGATGATCTAATATTCTATACCTCGGATCCTGCTCATACTATTCCCAGGGTGAAATTCCTGGTGAAAGAATTTGGGACCCTATCAGGATACTTAGCAAATAACTTGAAGTCAGAGGTGATGTCTTATAATATAGCAGATTGGAAGGGGGAAGTACAAGCAGAGATCAGGTATCTCGGCATTACTATTTTAAACCCAGTGGAGGTAATACCGCTGTACAACTTGGGGAGGATGGCAAAGGAGGTAGATGCTTTGCTTGCCAGATGGAAGAACCTCCCCTGACAATATATGGGCGAGTAAATCTGATTAAGATGATGCTACTTCCAAAATTGACATATCTTTTTAACTGCATACCTTTGACATTCCCAAGACCAGAGCTTCACACAAAAGAAGGGGGAGGAGGAAATAACCTTACTTCACCCTCCTCAGAGTAAACCTAATCACACACTAGGAAGTAAGGACATATAGATCGCTAAAAATGAGAACAATGTCAAAGATAGCAAAGTGCAATGTTCTGTAAAAGCTGCCCTCACCCACAAAGGTTTGTGGCATGCTTCATCAGAGGGCTGCTACAAACACCTCTGCGCAGACCAACGCTAGAGGTGGAGCAATAGGTTGGGGAAGACAAAACAAACATTAAGAAAATTAAGAAAAGGACAGGATCTAAAGAAAAGTAAGTGCAGATAATAAGTTCAAACTAACTAAGGGATATCCCAATATCTATTTTATTCCTGTATTCCCCTGTTAGGGCTAAAATTGTATCTCCCTATCAATAGATGGTGGTGAAGTAAGTGAATTAAGCACCATTCACCCCTCCATTCTGCAAAGAAGTCGACATGTTTCAGCTGGATATTGTGTCCCTCCCGGCTTTCTTCAGGACTATTAGATCCCTTGACTTACTCCCTTTCTAACAAGCCTTAATCTGTATATATGATTACTACACTGGTTACTTGTATTTATATAAAGGTACTGTAATCACACTCCAATTTAGATCTGTAAGTGAAGAAAATAGAATATACAAGTGAAAAGAAAACTGGTACTCATAACAGTTGAAAATACCTCATGTCTTTTTGTGTGATAAAACATTGCTATGTTTACCCTTTCTCAACCCATTTGGTGCGATGCGGCCTGTTTATCAATTATATTAAAACACCGCTTGTGGGGACAGTGCCCTTGCTAAACCGTGAATTTCACGATCCTTTGTTAAATTCCCAAGACCTGCCATGAGATTCAAGGGAAAATAGTAAGTTTTATATGGGCAACTAGAGGAGCTAGTCTCGCATGGAAAACACTGAGGTGTAGGCTCGAAAAGGGCGGCTTAGCGCTCCCAGATGTTAATTTGTACTGCATAGCTTTCCAGTCCAAATTGTAGGATGCTCCTGGGTAAACCGGATACCTCTGGGGAGGTGTGCTGGAAGAGATGGTAAGGGAGTGGGGATCTGGAAGATTCCTGTACAAATTTGGGCCCAAGACATTTTTCAAAATGGTCTGACTAAAGGTCCTAGAGGAAGCATTGGCCCTATGGCTTGGAGTCAAGAGGATTCTGGGCATGGGTTATTATTCAGACTTTTCACCGATTTGGGATTCCCCAGGTACCCCAGAGTGTCTCAGAGATGAGTTGAGCTTTCCACTATGGAGAGCTGGGATAGAAGTTTGGGGGGAATTGCTAACAGCACAGGGCATATTACCCTGGGAAGTTTTAGTGGCTAAGGCTGGTAGCTCCCTCTCCAGATTTAAATATCTCCAGTTGTCTTCTTGGTTCGCAGCCAACGCACAGGGGATCGGGGGTGCATGGGAATTTGAGTCAAAATTGCAGGATGGATCTCCTAAGGATAAGGATGTCGCTCTGTAGTACTGAAAGTTGCAGGATGGTGCGAATTGGAAATTGTAGGTGCCATACTGTTTGGGAAGGAGTCATCCAGGGGACTGAGCTTCAAACAGTATGGCAAACCTCCCTAAAACTATTGTACTCAGTGGTAAAGCCAGCTAATCTTAAACACAACCACTTCTTTACCATCAATAGATTATATTGGACCCCTCAAAAGATAGTGAAGTTTGTACAAGAGTGGACTCCCAGATGTCATAGTTGTGGTCTTTTAAGAGCTGATGACCAACACATCTTTTTCACATGTCCAGAGATAAAGGCTTACTGGCAGGATGTGGAGAATGTAGTTAAAAACATCTTTGAGGTGAATATAATGCTAAGCCTTACGCTGATCTTAATGGAAGTGGAAACCTGCTCTAGCCAACTTCTGAGTAGAACAAAGAGGGCTCTGGTGTTTTATCTGATGCTTTTAGCCAAGAGGGAGATTTGTAAGCGTTGAACGGATCCGTTACCTCCTAGAGCGGTGGACTGGCTCCAAGCTGTAAGACAAAACTGCTGAATGGATACTGAGTCTAGACCCATGGGGCCAATTGAAGTAAGATGTGGGAAGGTGTCCAAAGATGGAGTAATATGAGGGTTTGACAACAACTCAATGATTGATCCTATGATTACACCTGGGTGCAGCCAGAAACTGGGTAACTGGTTTGACTGGCATGGCGAGGGCCAGTGAAAATATGCAGCAGGCCGAGGGTTGGAAAGCAATGGTAAAAATGGACTGACCTTGCAGATAAGGTGATATGAGGACAAAAAAACTATTATGGTGCTCCTGCACAGCGTATTATCCCGTACACCCTCAAAGAGTTGTTTCTTTTCAGCCAATCAGCCCTTAAACATAGTCTTGAAGTTCCCCGGAGAATGAGTGCAGTTCTTTACTACACTTATTCTAGTGGCGGACCTCAATCCCACTTAAACAACTTGATTCATGAGTTCTGGTACCGAGCTAGGGTGGGGGTTTGTACCAGTGAAAAGATGGCTACAGTTTTGGAAGACATTTTGTCTATAATGTGTCAAGTTATAAAGTGGAAGACAGGAAGAAACATGTTTTGGTAAATCCAATAAATCTAGCTTACTCATAAGTAAAAGTGGTTCATAAATGATTGGCGAGTTTGTGGGTGTGGATGGATGAGTGGCTGAAAGTAGAAATGAATCAGTGGCTGAAAGAATGGATGGTAAGTATGCAAGGATGGATGTACCAGGCTACATAGGAAGAAAAATGAGGATTAGATGATCTAGTTGATTCTGTGATGGCACAATCGGGTAGCTCTAAAGACCCAACATTGTCAAAGTAAAATAAAGTTTGAGAAAAAAATAATTGAATTAAACATCTCTAGACAATATGAAGTACATTTTGTGGCAAGGTGTCAACAGTATTTTTGCTGTTGCAAAGCCAGATGTTCACAAAAGCATGGGATTTGCAACTACAAACATGTAACTTGAAATATACCAGGGTTATAGTAGAAGTTGAAAATGGCTTTCAAAGTTGCAAAATGTGATTTGTTACAGCTTACAATTTGGTAGGATTGGGCATGAAAGAGGTGTCTCCCTGATCCCATTGAATCATGATCAAGCATTTCAATTGTTTGAGACCACCATTGTGATCAGATACTGACTCCCTAAAATAGACGGTATCATATTCGTAAAGTAGGAGTGATCCCTTGGGAAAGCTTCTACCTAGTGAATGTGTGCTTTTGGCATGTGGATGCAAGCAGACAGTGGTCCTGGGGACCGCTACATGTTGCTACTAATGTGTTTCAGTGAAAGACAACTTTTATTTTTACATAAGCTTTGTGCCGCTTTTGCTTTGTGCCGCTTTTGTTGCTGAGGGTCGATATTGCAGCTACGCTGCACAACCGGTCCTCAGTAACAAAAACGGCCCGCAGGGATCTAAAACTGTCCCCCAACCTGGCCGCCCACCGGGGAAACGCTCGGTGCCCGCTACGGCCAGTCCGGCCCTGTGTTCAATGATACAGTATAGTGCATTTCTTGCAATTTTAAAAAGAGAAAGGGGACAAAATTAAAAACAATGACTCAAGCCTTGTGATGTATACACAAGCATGCAGATATTTATTATTCATTCAACTGCACAAATACAAAAAGGTGACTCAAAACAATGCACCACATAGAGATGCAACCTAAAATCTAAAAAGGATATTTAAACAGCTATTCTAAAACAATAGGGGGCTAATTTACAAAAGGCCTGCGCCACCGGAGTGTCACTTTTTTGACGCTCTGGTGGCACAGGCCTCTCAATCACATCTGTGAGGTGACGCAAAGCCACCCTGCGTGGCTTTGCATGTACTCATAGATATGGAGTAAGGCAAGGCAGAGCTTATTCTGCATCAAGGAGGCGTTCCATGGGCATGGGTGTTCCCAAGCAACACCCATGGATTTTGATGCTGCCCCAGGTTTACAAAATCACAGTGCCAAAACCTTACACCTCCCCAGAGCAGGCGTAACGAGGATAAATATTTTCATTTCTCCTCTTTTTTTCCTCTTATCATGTGTACCGCATTCTTCAGCACACATAGAATGAGAAAAACGGGTCCATGGATTGTTTTTGTGCAGAAAGGTGCCCCATGCTGCACAAAATAATCCTGCCAACAAACGGTGCAAGGGTGCCAGCGTTGGTGCTAGGTACCATACTGTGCGCCGGTTGAAAGGTTAAGAATGTGCCGTATAATCATAAATATAATGCATTTCTGCCCTTTCCTTTTGACGCAGGGCAGCGCAGCAAAGTGACCTGATGTGTTGCCCTGCATCAAAAACTTGTAAATTAGGCCCCAGGTTTCTAAATGTAACATTTTGAAGCCAGTAGTTTGATCATCACTGTCTGATGGGATATCGATGTAAAACCATGCTGATCCTATGGGCATTTAGGGGCATATTTATGAGCATCTTGCGCTGCCGTATTGTAATTTTTTATGATGCTCTGGCGGTGCAAACCAAAAAATCATATTTATAGGTTCATGCAAAACCACTTTCTGTGGCTTTGAATGACCTCATAGATATGGAGTAAGGCAAGGCAGTGCAAATAGCTGCGTTGCCTTACTGTGTGCTAGGGAGGCGTTCCATGGGCATTGCAGCGGGTGTTCCCATGCAACACCCATGGATTTTGACGCTTCCCCAGATTTACAAAACCATGTAAACCTGGGGATGCACCAAAACCTTATGCCTCCACAAGGCAGGCGCAAAGAGAGAAATAATGTTATTTCTCCTTGTTTTTTTGTCTTTCCATGTGTGCTGCATTTGAAAGAGGAAAAACCCTCCCGGCATTGTTTTTATGCAGGAAGGTGCCCATTTCTGCACAAAAACAATCCTGCCGACAACAAAGGCACACTTGCAGCATGGTGCAAGGGTGCCTGCATTGGTGCTAGGCTGCCGAAAAGGCACCAGCACAGGGGGAAAGGACAGAAATGCACTGTATTGGATAAATATGGTGCATTCCTGCCCTTTCACTTTGACGTAGGGCAGCGCAGCAATTAGACTTGCTGCACTTCCCTATGCCAAATCCACATATTAGGGTAAAGAGCTTCTGCTGCTATCACTGAGTGCGAGAATAAGCAAATCTTGTAGTTCCATAAGTGATGTGAACTTTGACAAAAGGCCTACTCAAACATTGCCTCATACATAAAATCACAACGCAGACAGGAATTGCCTTTATTGTTACTGATGAGGGGCATCAAAATCAACTTCACACCATTTAAATTCAGTTTCTATCAGGTCCGAACCACCGTATATGCTCTACTCAGGTAGGCCCCTAAAATGTACTGGCATTTTATCAAAACTTATATTTGAAACTTATTTTTTATACGTATAATGTCAATAGCCTTTCTTATACCCTGTATGTATTGTACTATTCCAAATCGGTGAATGTTTGTTACGAAGTGAACGCATTTTTAAAATCTTTTCTTCAATTATAAATATGGATGAAATTTATTTTGAAGGTTTCAATGAAAGAATTATTTTTGTGAATTGTTTTCATACGTAAAAAAATAAATACATGTGCTGTTTGACACTTTTCAATAACAGCTATTTTCCATTGCTAGCGGAATGCAGTTTTTAAGCACTATTAAATCTCCCTAACAATTCATTTAAATGTGGGCGAGAGGCTATAAATGCATTCATTGTTAACGGTGTAAGTTGCAATCTCAGTAAATAGAATGCTCGAAGACCAACATCTTTCAAAATGTATTACAAGAAAGATATCTCTAAAGGCAGTGTGTGTGAACAAAAAAACATAGGATTTTTAGAAATAATGGTCAAATACTAAAGCAATGCATTGGCAATGAGACTGAAAGCAAATCGTGCTTAGATTAGCAAAACAGGGGTTTTAAATTCAGTTTGGCACAGAGTTATTATGCAGATGTTTTTTACATTCAATTCTATGGGTTACTGTTGCTAAGTAGCTAATGTTATCTGCCAAGGCGCTGTGATAGTGTGTGCCATCTTTATTCCTCAACATTGTTAGGCAAGAAGTTATTTGGTTTTCAAGGAAGAATAGGTCTTGAACTTTTGTGTTTCTCACCCAGATATTCTTTTCTACTAGGTTGGCCTTTATCTGTTGCTTTTCCTTATCTTATGAAAGGTATTTGGAATGTGAGTGGAGAAGAATTCCACTTGATCTTCGATTTTGAGGCTGATGTGCATTGAGATAATGAGACTAAAGCATGAGCTTTTGTTGTGAGCTGGTTTAATGGGCGCTGGAAGACCTAATTGCCTCATAAAAGGAGCTGAATGCAGGAGCTACAGGGTCTGCCCTGTCGCCTTAGAACTACTACACATATATTGTTTGACCTTGGATTATAGCAGCTTCCTTGGTGATCAGTGAGCTATTAAAGAAATTGAATGTTTCTTTACTGGACATGTATGGCATACAAAGCTAATCTTTTTTGCTTGTGAGGGAGGATTGTATTTCTATTACTACCTGCGAGGAAATGCCCTTTTTGCAGGATTGCACCCACTTTTTTCTTGATTTAGTGATGGCTTCCTCACTCTGAGCACTGGGGTGCTGACGTCCAGCTCTGACCCCTAAAGTATATATGCAATTGGCTAATCCCTGTTTGGCATTTTTAGCATACCTATAAGCCCCTAATATGTGGGACCCAGTGAACCTAGTGCCTGTAAGTTAAATGTCAACAGTGAACTTCAGCCCCAATTGCGCCACCGCTAAAGTGATAAAACAATGCATGTCTTCAGTTCTGCCCCTCCAGCTGAGTGTGTAGATTTAAAACTGCAAATTCGATCTGGCAAAATAAACCCTTTGTCAGACTTTAACCTTGTTAATACCTATATGTCACCCCTAAAGTAGGCGCCTAAATGCCCATAGGGCAGGGTGCATGGTATTTATAAAAATAGACATTTGTTCCTAAGTTTTATATGTCCTGGAAGTAAAACAACTCCAAAGTCATTTTTCACAGTGGCAAAGCTGGCTCTCCCATAAAAAATCACCGGGGTACATTATAACACCTTACAATGTAACTTCGGTTTGAGAAATACCCAGACTCATGATTCAAGGATTCAAATTATTAGGATTTAAAAGACCAATCTCATGGTACAGTCAAATTTCAAATTACTATTTTGAAAATGCTACTTGTATAAAGCTTTAAACAAAAGAGGGGGGAACAATGGGCTTTTGGGGAGGTCCACATGTACATGCCCTGATATACTGTGAAAGTTAGAGTACGGAGTTCCTCAGTGGGTCATAGAACACAAATGAAGGTGATGTATCGTGAAAGGTTGGACCGAAATACTATGTGGAGGGGAATTCCTCCTTTCGGAACTAGGGCCCTCACACACCCGGCAAGCTAGGTGTCATGCTTCATCATATGGGCCTGCTCCTCGTCGGCTCGGCGCTGCAATACCCGACGGGCACCCATAAAGGGGCTCTTTGGCGGAGATCTTTTGTTCCTTGCCGTATAGGTGCCGTGGGTGTAAGGGGCCTAGTATGTGTAGATGTCAAAGTGAAGTGTGCAGATTAAAACAGGGGTGGGATTCCTCTAAATGACTTTATTCAGGGAGGACCCTAGCCTGATTAAAAAGAATATAGGAGAGGCGACAATCTGGCTACAATGTGTCGGAAGTGCGCTCTACTCCTAGGTGGTCGACATGTTTCTCGCCTGGTAGTCACGAATGATCTGTGGCGATTCCTCAGGACCGTGTGTGAAGAACTATCTACAAATTAATGGTAATGTGGGCAACTACTTACCATACAGTGGTTCTACAGGAGTATTATCCGCAGGTGAGAAGCATCCCGGTTGCAGCGGAGCGGGGTAGGTCAACCACTGAGCTTCTTCTTTGAGCAGACACAACATTACGTGTGTCTTTTTCCTGCTGCAACTGATGAAGCACGATCTTACAAAGTTGAGGTTGGCTTCTCACCTGCGGATAATACTCCTGTAGAACCACTGTATGGTATGTAGTTGCCCACATTACCATTAATTTGTAGATAGTTCTCCACACACGGTCCTGAGGAATCGCCACAGATCATTCGTGACTACCAGGCGAGAAACATGTCGACCACCTAGGAGTAGAGCGCACTTCCGACACATTGTAGCCAGATTGTCGCCTCTCCTATATTCTTTTTAATCAGGCTAGGGTCCTCCTGAATAAAGTCATTTAGAGGAATCCCACCCCTGTTTTAATCTGCACACTTCACTTTGACATCTACACATACTAGGCCCCTTACACCCACGGCACCTATACGGCAAGGAACAAAAGATCTCCGCCAAAGAGCCCTTTATGGGTGCCCGTCGGGTATTGCAGCGCCGACCCGACGAGGAGCTGGCCCATATGATGAAGCATGACACCTAGCTTGCCGGGTGTGTGAGGGCCCTAGTTCCGAAAGGAGGAATTCCCCTCCACATAGTATTTCGGTCCAACCTTTCACCATACATCACCTTCATTTGTGTTCTATGACCCACTGAGGAACTCCGTACTCTAACTTTCACTTGTATAAAGCTGGCATCTTCTTGCCTAAAGTCTCTAATAGCCTTTTCTGGGATAATTCCCAGCTTCAGCTGGCAGCCTGCTGGGAAGTGTGAATTGCACCCAGGAAAGGGAACAAAAGGGCCTTGGCTGGGAGGAGGTGTGACTTCCTCTCAATAGGATGACCTGGGGGATGTGACCACCAACTGTACAAGCTTCAAAGGCGCAGCCCCTGTCACAGGCAGATGTAACTCACACGTGGGCCTGCCATTGTCTAAGTAGTCAGAGTGGCACCCCAATGCAGGGAAGACCTGCCCCAAAACTGGTTTTGCAAGTGGAGCTCCTCATTTCCCTAGACACACTTCAATGGTGTGTACAGAGCTATGACCAAGGGAAGAGAGATTTTGCCAGGTTGGAGTTTGGCAGAGCAGGACAAAGTGGGATGGATTAGGGATAACCCCCAGGAAATCACATCATACTGGGTAGGATTGCCCCTAGGACCTTTTTCTCTATTGGTTTAGGAGTCATCCCCACCCACCGGCTGGTGCCAGGCATAATAGTGCCATCCCTGAATACTGTCTTCAGAACACTGCTGGAACTGTGGAAAACAAAACAGAAGAAGGACTTCACCTTCTGAACTAAAAGACTGGAACTCAGAAGAAGGATTAAGCCTGCTGCTTTACCTCTGGAGAGAAACCCCAAGGGCTGGACCTGCTCCCACTTGAATCCAGGACAGAAGAGTGGACTCCTAGGGCTAGATGAGTTGCTTCCTGCTAAGCTCCAGGAGCGTAAAAGCTGCAGGAAGCCTGCAACAAAAATGAGCACAGCTGACCATCTCCAACAAAATTTGTCCTGGACCCTGCTGATGGTCTCTGCAAGATTATGTCCTAACTCACCAAGTGGTGCCTAAAAGTTCCTGAACCCTTGGTGTGTGTTAGAGTGTACACTCTCCCCCTCAAGACTGCAAAAATGGACACTTAGAAACTTTTTCTGAACTTTTTCTTAAAAGAACCAGAAACTGCTATGGGACCACAGCTGCCATCATCGCATCATTGGTCGGATTCAATTTGCTGGTTTGCACCACTGAAAGCAGCTCTACTTTCAGAAAAGTTTCTAGGTTCCCACATGGAGGATTTTACCGGGACCACCACAGAGCACCACCCCACCGTCAAGGAGCCCTCCGTCTGTTCCAGCCAGTAGGTTAACTTGTTACTGGATGAACCTGGTCCTTGTATCCAGCGTGCGCTTTGCAGGCGGCCTTAACTTTTGACTTTGACCAGGTCTTGCACGACTATATACTGTTAGAATAGGCCAGTTAATGCTTACACAGTACCCTGTATAAGTTAGCATTCGCTGCGCCATTTTCTGTTCAGACTCCATTTTGCATGGTGATTGAAACTAATCTTCTGCTATTTCTGAGGAATGCCCTTTGCTGAGTTTCGTTTCTACAATAAAGAACTGTTAGTGCCAGCGCATAGCTGTGCTGAGTTGTGTGAGATACGAGAGCAGAAACCTTTTCTTTTTTTTGTATTTTACTGTCCAGCTGCATCTGCCCGGAAAATTCCACTATGGGCGTGTTCTAAGCCGATTATGAAATGTACATAATGTATCACTATGCTTGTTGGGCTTCAGTTCCCTCTGTAGCTCTCTCAAGAGATTGTGCAGACGGGGCTCCGCACTGAGTGTATACAAATAAACAGTTATTGGTGTATATTCTCCACTGTCTCTCCGACTCTTCATTTGGCATGAAAGGCAGAGAGGTGGTCTGCAGTGACCCGGGTGGCCCTAAGCGGCTCACTTCCTTCAATACCACGATTGATGCTTTGTGCTTTTTTGGTGGTAGAAAAATTTAAAACTTCTAAAACTTATATCATTAGTTCCCCTGATTCAACTTTTGTCCTTTTTGAGTCTAATTGTTTGTCAAAATTTATACTATTTTTATAAATTGGAGTGGTATTTTTATTATGTTGTGTTTTCGACTAGTTAACTGTTTTGGTTACAGATAAGGACTTTACACTTGGTTCCTTTGAGTTAAGCCTGACTGCTTTGTTCCACAGCTACCTAATACTGAGCTAAGGTTTAAATTAAAGTAACCTAACTGGGCCTGATGCAGAATAGTGACATTACTACTTGGTGAGGTCTCCCAACCACCACAACTAATGATCCACTTTCTCACATTGGTGTTTCGGTGGTGGGATCCAGAACTTATGTTTAGCAGCTCCACTCAACTAGTGAGCTGGAAATTAATAATCCCTAAATAGCACAAAGCAAAAACTGTTTTGATTTTTAATTGGGTTTAAGTCTCTAATAGTGTCATTTAGATTTTTCTACATTTGTGCACTTTTTAAGAGAATAAGGTAGCATAGCTTAGAGCCCTGTGCTTAGAAAAGGAACTGAATGTGAGCCACAACAATTCTAAGAGAGGAGGTTATGAAAAGGCCCTCAGGGCCGGGGAAGAAGTTCACCAAGCGCAGACCACCTCTGAGACAGAGGAAACTCCAGAAGATGAGATTAGAGAAGAAACTACTCAAGCGGTTGGAGATGAAGGGGAGGACTTACCCCAGCATACTCTCTTAAGGGTGCCCTCTAGAGCTGGAAGTGAGAAGAGCTCAGCCAGCTCCAGGTCTTTGCAACTGACCCTCCACCAAAGGGCGCTAGAGGCTCGTCTGTCAACCATAGCACTGTAGTAAAGGCAACTTACCCTTGAGGAGAAGAGAATGGCCTTAGAAGAAAAGAAGGTCAGAATTGGCTTGAGGCCCATTGGAAATGGTGGCAGCGAAAGAGAAAATGTATCTGAAGGGAGGACACGCAACCCTTGCCTGCTCAAGGGCATTATGCCTAGTTTACGGAGGGGGATGTCATTGATAAATGGTTTACCTCATTTGAAAGTGCTTGCAGGATGCGCAGGTTGGGTCACCGTGCAGGGGGTCCTTACTGTGGGAACTGGTCACTGTGGTCCCTGTACTTGGTAGAGATAGGCTTCTAACTGTACAGGAGGCAGTGGCTGAATCCTATTTACAAATGAAGGGTGAAGTGGTAGAGACTTTTGAACTCTCACCTAAACAGTAAGGCAAAAGTTCAGAAACACTCCCAAAGACCCATAACAGTCCTTGGTAGATTTTGTGGACATCTCAGTTAAGGCACTAGTAGGCTAGGTTCAAGGTAGCAAGGTAACTACTTATGGTAGTCTGTACAATCTGGTTGTAAAAGAGCACATCTTGAGTAGTGCCTGTTTTTCAGAGAAGTTACACCAGCACCTCGTGGATTCAAAGCTGTCCAACCTCAGAGAGTCAATAAGACAGCTGATGAGTGGACATACCTGTGAGACCAAAATTTGGCCCACAAAAGTGAAAGGAGGGGAGCAACAAGTCTCCAACAGAGACCTCTGTAGGATCCCAAAGGCCTAAAGAAGGGTAACAGACCTAATACCCTCTCCTGGCAAGCAGAAAAGTGGAAAGCCAAAGGGATGGAACCTCTATGAGAATGGCAGGTGCTATGACTGCAAGCAGTCAGGGTACAAGAAGGGGGATTCCTCATGGCCACAAAGGAAAGTTGGCACTGCGGTGACTAGTGTAGCCTGGGAAGAGGAGTCCCAAATGCAGAAATGTTAGTAGCCTTTAGTTGAGGTGCGGGCCCAGATGGTGAACTGGTGATCCCTGAAGGTGATAGAAAGTACATACACCAAATCATAGTAAATTGGGTCCCTGCCATTGCACTGGAGCATACAGGTGCCAGCTAGACCATAGTGGTGTACAGACTGGTTTTCCCAGAGCAGTATCTGCCAGGATAGGTTGTTTAGGTGAGACATGCCGATGGGCAGGAAACTGTCCACCCTCTAGGTTTGGTGTCCCTAGAATGGAAGGGAGTCCCTACCCAGAGAAGGGTGGTGGTCAGTCCTGACCTCCCCCTACACTCTATCCTATGAAGTGAGCTCCCACATACGAGAAAGGTGGCACAGCCACCCAGGGCACCACACCAGCTCAAAATACTTGAGAAACTGTCCCTAAATGCAGGAGACAGAGACCCTGGAAGAGATGAAAGCAAAGGAGGAGGGAGCCACTCTTACTGAAAAGACCAGAGAGCCAGTGACTACCTACTCAGGTAGAAGAGGACCAGAGACCGGGCTTGGTGAGGCCACTGATGACCCAGAAGTACCACCTGCCCTGTCACAGCAACAGGAGACAGTGAACCTTAGCCAGACTCCTGCAAGACACCCCAAGAGAGTGTCACCTTTAAGGGGGACTGTGTGTCCACCCTAGAAGTCTTAGACTACAAAGCTTCAGTTCAGCCCCAGGGCACCACCTCTGAGATGACAGAAGAGATATTGGAACTAGGGTGTCTACAATGTGAGGTGGTGGCCAGACTGAAAAAAATCCAAGAGGTTCAAGGAACCTCAAGAGCAAGTGTGTGACTCCTTGCCTGCCCCTAGGCTAGAAGTGAGACCTACTCCTGGCCACATACTATCACGCCCACCTGTCAGGGGAGAGCTAGGGTTTTATTCCTGACACTGTGAGTGGCCTCTGCTGGCTGCTTGCCTTTATGGCAGCACTGGCCCTCTCATGGGAACCAAAGTCTGACCTGGGAAGCAAGATTGGCCATCTGACCTTGCTGGCCATAGTGGGGCTAATCAACACTTGGGTTACCTCTACGGGTAGGCTAGGGTTAGCCCTCTCCCAGGTCAGAGAAGGTGAGGCGCTGATCCCAAGCAGTAGTTAGACAACAGCTGAAAGAGACCTAGTCTACTCTGAGGTAAAATTTGAGGTAAAGACTAACACTGTTGAGGGAGATCAAATCCCCACAGAGATTGGTTCTGACAGAAGAATGTAAGGCTTGAAATGACCCTGCAAAGTGCCAAGGGCTTTCCACATCCTTTCTGCTGAAAATTCATGAAGAACTACCTAAGGTATGGCTTTTGCTCCTCGTCTTTAAGCTGGGGAGGCTTGACTAGATTTAGTGCTGTTTATTGTCTCTGAACCATGGGGCACTGACATCCAGCGCCCACTGTATGTGCTCTGAACCCAAAAGTATATGTGAGAATAGCTAATCCCTGACTGGCTATTATGCCAATCATAACTATTAACAGAAATGGGCTTTGAGCCCTGAAACGCATAGTGTCACACACCAACAAAATTTCATATGCTATCTACCATCTGACACAAAAACAACCTTATGTCACCTTCTCAGGACATATAGTGTACACCACATTACAATATCCTGCAACACAATAAGCTAGTTAATCACACACACAACAGCGGATTGTATGCATAACCACCCTACCCATAAAGTGCTTATTCAGGTTGACCATTGCCACTCATTAGTCCTCCTCCTTGGCCAATCCCATGTTGGGTTTTCTATTTCTTCCATTGCTCTTTGTTAGTGTGTATCCATGTCTGTAGCTAGGTTTTCTTTTGAGAGCTTTTATATATCATTCCTTGGCTTCCCTGTGCCTCACATCCCACTGTGATGACCTTTCCCCTCTCACTGATGTGTTTCCTCAGGAATTGTCACGATGACCCCTGGCAAGTTCCTTAAATGGCCTCCAATGTTCCTGCTCTCAATAATCCAGTTTGTACTCTCCTTTATGACCTCAACAGGTCTGCACCTACAGCATATCCCTTTTCTTTTTTACATGACATTTGGCACCCCATTGTGTGTCTTTCCTCTCTTCAAGGGACGCAGTTTGCATGCTCATTCAGGACTTCACCATTTCTTCAATAGACATTTTGTAACCCCTTTCTGTGAGGACTTGTTCATTTCCTGCATTGCCTTTTGTGTCCGCTGCTATTACCTCATGGCATTTGCTTAGGTGTTTGTCCATTTCTTTCATTATCCTTTGTGAACCCACCCCACCACCTTGATCACAGCTTGCCTGCCCCTTAGGTGAATGTCCATTATCTCATTGCTCTGTGCTCACTCTTCATCCCATCATTGGCAATAGCTTGCCAGACCCTTGAGGACTTGTGCATGTCCTCTTTAGCCCTTGTTTATTTTGACGGTTTTGTATAGCGCGAACAAGACCCTTGCGGGTATCAAAGCGCTTTACAGGGCAAATATAGGTGATTGACATATACATATAAATACAATGAATTATGTGAATACAGTACTGGTACCTATTAGAGACTAGCACATATCTACAAGAGTGTATAAGAAAGTTCAAGTGAATTTGGACAAGAGAATCAATTTCACTTCTTTTTTAAAAAAAGCAGCGGACGGATTAAGTCTCGTTTCTGGGGGCAAGGCGTTCCAAATCCTGGGAGCCATTCCTGAGAAGGTACGATTGTATGTTTTCTTCTTGGAGAAACGTTGTGGTTTAAGTAGAAGATTATCAGAACTCCTAGTAGATCTGTTACCACCCGATAGTACTAGTTTCTCTGCTAGGTATCTCAGGGTTTTGTGATGCAATGCCTTATGTGTCATACAGGTGATTTTCAAATGGATTTCAGTTTTCTCAGGTTGTTCATCTGAAAATTTGCTCCTTTAGTTGCAGCGCTGATGTGCTTCTGCATATTTAGCTTATTGTCCAGGGTTATTCCAAGTGATTTAGCTGAATCAATGATGAGAGGTTGACCGTAGATTAAGTTAGGTGCTTCATCCACTCGCGGATGATGGTTGTTTGGTTGGGGGGAGCGATTTTCTGTTTTTAGTGTGTTTAGTTTTAAATGGTTCTTTGCCAGCCAAGTCTGTGTTTTTTGGAGCGTTGAGTTAAGGGACTTGATGTCTTCAAGAGAGTGGACCTTAATGTAGAGTTGTGTGTCGTCGGCGTACATGTGATATTGGATATTTGAGGAGTTGAGAAGCTCAGTGAGTGGTTCCATAAACAGATTGAAGAGTGTTGGGGAGAGGGAAGATCCCTGGGGTACTCCCAAAGTGACTGGGGTGGGGTTAGATAAAGATTGGTTGATCTTGAATATTTGTGTTCTGTTTTGTAGGAAGGAAGTGAACCAGTTTAACACCATTCCAGATAGTCCCATTCTATGTTTCAAGAGGTCTAGTAGGTTTTCGTGTTTGACGGTATCAAAGTCTGAGGATAAGTCAAGTAGGATTAGCAAACAGGCTTTGTTTTGATCCAGTATTTGTAATGCGTCATCTATTATGTGGGTCATGGCTGATTCGGTACTGTGCCCTGATCGAAAGCCTGATTGGAATTGGTCGAGCAGGTTGAAGTGGTCTATGTGGTTGCTAAGCTGCATGTGGACACATTTTTCTAGTAGTTTGGCCAGGGTCGAGATGTTGGATATTGGGCGATAGTTATTCAGGTCTGACGGGTCCGCTGATGCTTTCTTTAGGATGGGGGATACCTGACCAGCTTTGAGGATGTCTGGGATGGTTCCTTGCAGAAGAGAGGTATTTGTAATCCTAGTCCATAGGGGCACTAGCAGTGGAATGAAGGCCTTTAAGTGGGTTGCTGGGAGAGGGTCTGAGAAATGATTGGAGGGATTCAGAGCCGTGAGCGTGTTTAAGATAGTTTCTTCGCTGTAGAAGTTGAAGGCGGTCCAGGAGGCGTTGCTCTTGAGGTCGAGCTTTGCAGAGCAGTTAAGCGGGGTCCCTGGTGTGGTCAGTGAGGAGTTCATGTGTGGGTCGGTATGGGATAATAGATCGTTAAGTAGGACTGTCTTTAAGTTTTCAGTCCTCGCAATTGGGGAGCATTTCAGGATTAGCTTGGGGGGAGTGGGAGACACCCTTAGATTAAGCTTTGATTATTTCGAATAGTTTTTTGGGGCGATTCTTAGCTTGGTCTAATTGTTTACATATGAAGTCAGCTATTCAACGTCTAATCTTTCTGTAATAGGAATTTCTGGCGCTTCTTAGTAATTTGAGGTGGGCAGCGGATGGAGTGGCTCTCCATTGTCTTTCAATTGCTCTCAGTGATCTTCTGTCTTCATTTAGCCTACCATCATACCAGGGGTTTGAGTCTTTTGTGGTGACTCTTTTCAATTGTAGGGGAGCTAAGTTGTCAAGTACCCTGTTCATAGAGTGGAAGTAGTGATTGGTCAGATCATGTACATCCTTTAATCCATCCGATGGGGG
Organism: Calotriton arnoldi; assembly: GCA_963921515.1. Classification (NCBI taxonomy): domain Eukaryota; kingdom Metazoa; phylum Chordata; class Amphibia; order Caudata; family Salamandridae; genus Calotriton; species Calotriton arnoldi. The sequence goes on along the minus strand of CAWUFW010008454.1, from coordinate 670,423 downwards.
CGTGAGGATGTGACTAGCGGTTGCGAGTGAGGCAGGATTGACGTTTTCTAGGTTCTTCTTCCAGATTTTCGTTTTCATAGGTTGGACAGAGAGTAGTTTAACTACTTCCTTGATATGGAAAGTGATTATGTGATGGTCGGACCAGTCGCAAGGGAGAATCGATTCCAGCTGGGTAGAGTCTGCTTTGGAAATTACTAGATCAAGGGTTGAGCCTTTTTCGTGGGTGGGGCTGTCACAGATTTGGGACAAGTTAAGGTCGGACAGGAAAGCTTTGAGGCTATTGACCTCTGGGTCGTCAAGATCGTTCCAGTGGAGGTTGAAGTCCCCCAGGAAGATCTGAGTATTCTGTTGTCCGACATTTGTGGCTAGAATATCCATTATGCGTTCGATGAAGGTAAGGTTGTTACCAGGAGGATGGTAGAATGAATGTAGTGAGCATATTGGCTTGTTATTGCTCGTGATGTCTAGGCAAAGGTATTCACAGGAAGAGAACACCGGGGAGTTGGAGCGGTTCACAGAGAGGTTGTTCCTATGGATGCAGGCAATACCACCCCCTAGCCTATCGAGTCTATCTAGTCTTGTGATGTAATAGTTTGGGGGAACTAGTATGTCTCAGATGGGCGTGGATGATTTGTTTAGTCAAGTTTCCGTTAAAATTATACGGTCGGGTTCATTGGTTATAATGAGGTCAGCTATATCAGCGGCATGACGTGCTGCCGATCTACAGTTTAGTAGGATATATTTTAGCTGGGCCTTGGTCGGGGTGGTGTTCTGGTCGTGGGAGATGGGTACTCTCTTGAGATTATTTTCAACAATACCTCTGGGAGTGTGTCTTGTAACTCTAGAGGCATTGGAGTGGATGGGTTGGATTAAGGACAGTTTGTGTGTGTTATCCATGTGCGCAGGTTTAGAGGGTAGGGAAGGGAGTTCGTAGGAATAAAGTAGGGAAGTAAGATCTTTCGGTGATAGGGTTTTCTTTTCTCTGATCGGACGGGATGAGGCTTTGGGGTAAGGTACTGTTTTCCATCTGGGGAGCAACTGAGGCGGGGGGCTAGTGCATGGCCGATGAATGGGTTTTGCTTGTGGCTTGGGTTGTTGCCGGATCAGGTCATGAAGAGTTTAGATGTCCTCTTTTATTTGTTGTAAGGATAGTAGTATCTCATCGAGTCTGGGGTCAGGTGTAGGAGTTATCATATTGATAGCCTGAACTGTGGTTAAGTGAGGAGGGGTTATTGCTTGTGTGGTGTCCCAGGGCGTGACGTGAGCTGGTTCGACGAATGGTGGTTTTTCAGTGTGGAAGTCCGTGGGGAAGGGAGGGGTGGAGAGGGGATGTGAAGGGGTATTGATGTGTGCTTTAGGAGGATCTGATTCGTTGTGTGGCATTATTTCAGAGTGTTAGTCACTAGAAAGTGGGGGAGTAAAGAGGGGACGTGAGGGGGTATTGGTGTGAGCTGTAGGAGGAGGGACGGTGAGATTCGTAGTGCAGGGAGAGGGAGAAGGTGGGACTGCGGACTGATCGGGAGTAGGTGTATAAGGAGAGATTGGAGTAGAATCTGCAATGGAGTTACTGGGGATGGCGAGGGAGGTGGGGAGGGTGTGCTATCTAAAGGGTGGGTGAAGTTGTGGTTGTGGAGATGGGGTGTGGTAGTGGAGGGCGAGGGGGCGTATGGGAAGGGTGGGGGCGAGGTGATGCGAGTGTGAGGCGAGGTGGGTATAGTAGAAATTATGGTGGTGCTGGGGAAGGAGTAGGGATTATGGAGATGTATGTCATTTAATGGGGAGTCGGTTAGGCCTGGGGTGGGTGTATTTGTGCTATGGGATACCGAGGGAGAATGTCTAGATGGGGAGTCAGTCAGAGGGTTAGGAGAATGGTTAGTTGGGGAGGTGGGATAGGGTCTTGCAACCTTCGCTTTGATGATCGGGAAGATGTTGTCCAGTATATTCAGGTTATGGTCTGATGCTTGCATGAGGATGATCCCATTATGATAAATGGTAATTGTAGCAGTCGCTTTGTAGAACGGGGAGGGAATGATAGATAATGTAAGACCGTTTGCCGTTTTCTTAGTGGATGCAATTGAGAATAGGGCGAGAAAGGCTTTCCGCCATTGTGCTCTCCTTTTGGTGTAGAGGATAATGTCATTCGTTATGTGTCCTGTGTTAGTTGAGAAATAGGGGTCAGAGATTGGGGTTTCTGGGTGTGATTTTAGTAGACTATGTTTGAAGCCTTTGACCGCCTTTTTTGAGAGGCTAGGGGGGTATTTGATGGAATAGGTGTGTAGGCCCATGGGCTCCATAGTGTGGGTTTGGTTTGTTAGGGGGGGGTGAGAGGGTCAGAGAGTGAACGAGGTAGTATGAGAGGAGATATATTTGGAGAGTATGAGAAGTAGTAGGCCTCCCTGTTTGTTACAGATGATGGCTCCTTGGGATACGTCCTCTCACCATTACCTTAGTGGGTCCCCTAGTGGTAGGAGGTCCTTGCTATTTATAGGGGAGGGATTAACTTGACTTCCTATGTCTCATTCTAGGTAATGACCTGGGATCCTTTAGTCATAAATCATAGCGGTTGCTATTATTTATAAGAAATAATATCAATGAATTTGAGGGTTAGGGTGTCTGGGGATGAGATCAATGGGCATGCTCTGGAGTGATTGCCTAATGTATCAGTCATTCCAAGATGGCTGCTTGCTTATCCAGGGGTGGAATAGATCTGGGGATTAGTCCTAACACTCTTTCCATGCATCAAACTACCTGGGTATAGTCCTCTGTCCGTTTCAATGGGGGCAGATAACCGTGCTTGGTCCTTTGTTTCTGTTTGTTAGCGTGCTGTATCTATTAGTCCTATGTCTTTGTCCATGTGGTGGTGTGAGGTGAATGGTCCTTTCTTTAATTAACCCATAAAGCTTGCCATTTTGAAGTTAATCCATTCAGGCACAAAATGGTGGGGCTTGTACTGTTCAATTGAGGTGTGACCACCCAAATCACCGCTGAATTAGGGGACTACACATGAGGGTTTGGTTCCCATGGATCTGTAACTGTGAGATCAAAAGTTTATTTGTGTGAGAGCCGAGCGCAGAGCTTGATTGTTTAAAAGTGGCAGCTCCTTAGCATCGGTCTCTCCGCGCACTAACCTCAGTGCCCCTCCGTGTGAAAGTGCGGGCGCGAGGAGACATCCAGAGCATGAGCATGAACCCCTATTGCAGGGAGAGCCAGGGGGCGCACTGATCACGGGCTTGGCCCTCCGTGAAACTCTTGTGTTAGGCGCGCGGCCAGGGAGTGGGAGGGAGGGAGGGTCAATACCTGAGCAGAATCCTATGGCGTTGATCATACGGTGGTCGAAAAAGACTGCCTCAGGCTGTGCGGGGGGCTCTGGGCGGAGGACGGATCATCGATCTCGTAGTTCAAACCCCTGCCAATGCCGCATTTCTGCGCTGCGTCTGCTGCAGCGGGCTTCTCCGTGTGGTCTTCAACCCACCTCCGGGGAAGTGGAAGTGCTTGGGCGTAGTGCGGCTCATCAGGGGAGTCTCAGCTCATCGGCTGCAGCGGGGCTCACCTCGGGACCCACAGCCACCTCCGGGTATGTGGCTCGGCACGGGACCCCCCGCCCACCTCCGGGGATGTGAGGATCTTGGGCACAGGGCGTGACAGCTCCGACGTCTCGGTCACCGAGGCGATGCCAGAGGGGAAGGGGTCGTCCTTCTCTGCTCCGGGTGCTGGGGCGAAGCACTCCTGCAATCGGATTACTGTCGCGGCTCTCTCCTGGGGAGTCTCGGTCTGCATCGGGAGATGTGGGAACGCCTGGTCAAGGGCGGGCCGTCACCGCCGGATCCAACTCCTGCCGTCCTGTGTTCCTGATGTCCTTCTCCGGTGAGTGAGCGTACGACGATATTGCCTCTGCTGGAATAATGTATCTTCGTTGTTGAGTTCCTATGTTCCTTCTTCTGTTACGGTATATTGAGACGGTGGGGCTCGCATGGGCTAACAGGGATATTTTAGTACGTTTTAGTATGTTTCGATCCCTAGCCCTCGGAGCTCACTCGTTGAGCTCCTCACTAGCCGCCATCTTGTATCTTGTTGTCTCCCACCATGGCTACCCACTAATATAATCCAGGTTATGGCTGCTCAGGTCACATAACTGTGATCCTAATAAAACTGGGGCTACTTTAGTAGCCTAACCAAAACAAACACAAGTTAATGGCAAATCCCTATGGTGAATTCTCTGTTTGGCCCTGTGATATTTTTAGTATATACCTGCACTAGATAGTGCTTTGAGACTCGTTAGTGCTATGGAAATGACACCCATTGGGCCACTTCAAGTAACTTGGATTGACAGCTATGGATCTCACTACTCCCAGACCTGAGAGACAAACTAAACCAACAGGCCTTAAAATAGAATATGAAAGAAAGCCTCATCTCAGAGGTCAATCCATAATTTCAAGTAGTATCCAACATTAACCTCCTTGTCATGAGGTCAGAGCTGCACAGATCAATCTTACCACTCTGTAATACGATGAACTAAATCCCACAGATTATCTGGAATTTTAAGAGAAGGGATCGGCAGAATTGCTTGGTCTTCTGTTAACACTGTAGCCCTGACCAATGTAAATTTGGAGCAAGTCAATGCTATAAAAAAAATCAAGATATTGTATTCTACTTCAGTACCCAGCAATGCATGCTCCTGCCCTGAATATGTGTGTCATCTAAGGTACTCATCACCATGAGCCATTGTCAAACTAAACCCAAGACGCTGAAACTTCAGCATACTGTATTCAGGAGTCTCTTGTTCTTGAAAGACGCAGATCTCAAAAATCGCCTTTAGACCTCTGTGCAAAATAAGCATACGTAGTGCACAACTGTGTGTCATTTATAAAGGAAGGAATTGCTGTTTTTGTAGGTCAACACTACTAGAGTGGGAAAACAACACGTTCAGAAATTATCTTTTTACATTTCTTTCCCCCAAAGTAAATTGTATACATGTGATCCTTCTTTGCACATCTTAAGAAACCTACACAGAGTGGTTCACTTTCCAAACAATCTACACCATTTATTCTCGGCTCATTGGGCTGTAAATTGATTGCTCAAAAAAATGCAGTTCAAGCAAGTCCCTCAAAATGACTGTTTTGTGATTGTCCACCCAAGTTGTATTTCATGCAGTTGAACACTCCTTTGACATGTCCCTCAGGAGACCTGTTTTAACACATTCATGTAGTTCTTACCCATGCTTAATTCATGCACACTTGTTTATAGTATGTAGACACAGATAGCACCTCTGTGAGTAATATAACATCCATGCAAAATGTATTACTTTCCTGGTTGTAAATAATGTTCATAAATGGTAATATAATTGTGGATTGTGTCCTATGTTCACCCTTTTAAACTGCAATTCTGGCATCTCTTATTTGGGACAGCCTACAAGTATCTCTTTGCCAAAAATCAAACTATCTGCAATTTTTAAAGCTTTTAAGACCTGGCTTATTTCCAAGAAATTTGATCCAAAGACAATTCTACCTACTGTTTTAACTTCATACATGAAGCAAATATGCCCTACCAGGCCAGAACATGCACTTCATACACAAATTAGTATGGCATAAATTAGTATAAAGAACATCACAACAAATACCTTGGATAGCTTGAAATACTGATTCTGTTTTGTGTTTGTGTGTATGTGTGCGTGTGTGTGTATGTGTGTGTGTCAGGTGGTTCCTTGGAATTCAAACTAGATTTTGCATACAACGATTATTCCTCACATCAATGCAACACTCCTACAGGTTTGCATTCTGGAAGCATAATAGCCAGAAATATTTTTGTTTGTTGGTCAGTAATCAGAGCTTTACGTAGGCAGGGTCTTGCCAGTGCTTAACATCAGCAAAGCAAAAACATGGTGCTGATATGAGCGCGTTTCTGTACTTTGTTCCATCAACATGAACATCCAGACATCGGCTCAAAAAGAAAGTAGAGTGACATGCTTGGAGCCAGGGGAGGTCTGGGCTTTAACTAAATCTGGCTAATACCACTACAGAACCTCTTCTCTGCAGTTCAGGGCACAATATGTGCCAACATTCCTTGTTATTGTTATCTCTAAAGGTCTACTTTGTGTTAAGCAGCCACCTTCTGGGCTACAGCATATGTTCACATTTATGCTATGTGTTGGGAGCCATTGTGCGAGGCTGCTCAATGTTTTCCAATCTGCCCCTGTCTCAATGCCCTAAATGGTTCATTCAGTTGGGCATGGCAGGGAGAAAGGCGACAAAGAGATTTAATTGAATGACCAGAGTGACAGGAGAAGGACCAGTTGGAGATGGACCAACAAGAAGGTCAATAAGACAAAGGCCAGGGTAACCACTATAATAGGTCTGTCCAAGACTAGATGAACAAGAAGAATCAAGTAGACTAGAAGACAAAGGATCAGGAAGAATGCGAGAAGAATGAGGATGAGGATGAAGACCTAGAAGACTAGCTGGCAGAGAACAAGAGAAAGAAGACTAAAAAGAAATGAACAGCTAAGTGGATGGTCACCCCAGCAAGACCAGGACCACAGCAAAACCAGAAAAATCTAGGATCAGTTAGACTATGACCAAGAAGACAATGACCAGCAAGACCAAAAGGTGAAGTTGGAAGTTCACCAGGAGGATGAAGATGAAGACCAGGATGTTGAGTTGGTGAAAGACCAGAGGGAGGATCAGGATGAGGGGGATTACAATGAGGAAAACGTGGGGGAAGAGAATGAAGAGGAGAAAGAGAAAGAGAACCAGGACCATGAGGAGAACCAAGAACACTGGGGTCAGAACTTCTGGGAGGACTTAGAGATAAGGGCCACCTGAGGGACTAGGAACAAAAGGATCACCAAGAAGGCAACAAAGTCACCATACAAACATCTAGCAGTTCTAAAATGTAATGCCAGTAAGAATGCCAGCAATTGCTTAGGATCCACCTGGTGATGGCTACACTGGCAGACACATTCTTGCATGATTGTTGCCTCCATTGGCAGGCAAACCATAATGGAAGAATTTCCTTGCAGCCAGTTACTGGTATTGTTAGTAGTTGTTATTTCTGCGAAGCTTTACCTGTCTAGCCTGGCTCCTCTGAGAGACTATTGCGTGTATGGCAGTTGCCCCCTGCGAGGCACTCACTTAATTACAGTCCATTACATTTAGGTTTCGAATACACAGTAACATTTCAAAATTGTATAAGCAATGAACAGAGTAAGGTGGATATATCTGTGATTTCAGAGTAATGTTGCGTATATATGTTCCTCCTTAAATTACATTCTGTTCTTGGGTCATGGTTTTATGATGCAAGTGTATGAAAGGGGATCATTCTCGCATGGACCAAAAACCTGGAAAGACTGTGGCCAATCAATGTTAAGCATTTGTATGCAAATTAAATTGTTGCACTCTGGTATTGCGTAGGGTGGATATAGAATGGTATAATCTTTCTGGGCAAAATCAGGTTGTGTTAAATGTTTTCAGTGCAATAGAGTATTGTTCTAGTGCTCGCTTGTCTGCATCACTTGTCCAGTACCTCTAATATTAGCTCATCAACTCCTAGTCTAACTCAATTTATTTAAATTCTAGGTGTCTATTCCGACTCCGTTTTTTGTCCATAGGCCCTGTAGAGATGAAAACGACCTTAGTCTTTCCTCTGTGGCTGCTAGCTATTGTTTGCACATAGGTTGTTTTTGCACTAATATTGCACTAATTTGCACAAATAGGGAACTAGGCAGGACTTGCACTTAAGTATTAATATTTTGGGGGTTTACATCATGCACTAAGTCACTTTTTGAATATCAATTAGCAGTATATCTAGGCACAATTTTAAACTAGGACAAGAATATTCGGAAAATGAGGAAATATATTTTTTAGTATTTATACTTTTATTTTCCTTCTATTGAGAATATTGGTGTTAGACACAATGTGTTTTATTATGATATGTTTTTACCCTGGATGAATTTTATACATATTGTATACTATTAATGCATTTATGCTATGACTTACTTTCCAGTGTAGTATGTTTACTATGTCTATAGCTGCTATCACATGACACTTGCACTTTAAAAGAAGTAATCCCGCCCTAGGCGCTGACATGTGATCAAGGCCGTCTTACCGGCCAAAACGCATCATGGCGACATGGTGATTGCTGATTAAATCACTGCAACGAATTCTTGGGTCTACTCTTGCCTTATTTCGTGTGGATGAAGTGGTGGGCAAGCCTGCAACCATATATATATATATATATATATATATATATATATATATATATATATATATATATATATATATATATATATATATATATATATATATATATATATATATATATATATATATATATATCACAAACACTCCACCCGCCACTGGGCGACTTCTGCACAAAGAATGAAGCACGGACCACGAAATTGGTGCTGGTAAGTTTTTTATTCCGTTTCACATAGCAGTCATGACGCGTTTCAGCCCCGGAGGGCCTTGATCACATGACGCGCTTGACAGTCAATGGTTGATTTTTATACCGTTTTTTTACCCTCTTTTTTTAAAGTGACATGTGCAAATTAGGTTTGTAGCCATAAACATGAACAAAATACTATATATATGCAAGAACCTTTGTTTGTGTGTAATACACTGTGCAACATTGTGCAAAATATGTAAATACAATACTGGTAATATGCTGTCATTATCTGATCGTCATGACTTTGTAAAAAGTGTTAAAATGCATGCATAAATAACGGTTTGAATACCAGCTATTTAAAAGCATGTTTGGCTCATCAGCATTTTAGGTTGCCTTACAATAAAAAACAATCATATCGTAAAAGGCCCTGCTAAAAACTGTCATAAGAAACATTGATATATAATATAACCTGTGCAAAATATTGCCATATACAGTACTGGATAGCCTGGATGATCACGACGGTCCTGTCTTGATCCTCTAAAGTGCTTGTACATATAACTATGAGTACATTGCGTGATGTAAACTTTGACTACAATCAGTGCTGAAGTACTATGATTATTCTGTAAAGTGTAAGTGCAATGAAACTCCTCAATGTGAATGTGCTAAAAAGAGTTCAAAAATGTGTTATAATTTTTAAAAGGAAGTGACTGTGTTATTGATTGGCCGGGCAGCTGTGTCCCAATTGTTGTAATAGGCTAAAAGACATTCATTGTATAAATACATATAGATTATGCCCCCCCTATAGTGTCCTTAGCCTATTCACCTTATAAACCTCTGATTCTGACTACAGGCATGTGTACAGATCTTCAGTGGTGTTAAACCTCCCAGGGTGCTTGGAGTCAAGCTCCAAGATATATCTTGTCTCTAATCTGCGTAGGGCCTTTTCTCTATTGCCTCCTCTTTTGTTTACTGGTACGGTATCAATCAGATAATACTTGAGTTCTTTGGGGTCATATTTATGTATTTCCCCAAAATGCCGTGCCACCGGGTATGTCTGATCTTGATTTTTAATGGCCCTGATATGTTGCAGTATTCTCTTGTGCCCCTGCAGTTTGGTACTTCCCACATACCTCAGTCCACAGGGGCACTCGAGAACATATACAACATAATCAGTCTTGCAGGTGAGAGCCTTGTTGATAGTGTGCTCCTGGTTACCAAAAGGTGTTGCATAGGTTGTCTTGTTGGTACCATGTTGACAGGCTTTACAAGATTTACATTTGAAGAAGCCTTTTCTTTGTGCAAGCCATGTAGTGGCTATCGTACTGTCAGGGTTGTTTTGCACCAGGGCATCCTTCATGGATGGAGCTCTACTATGTGTGATAGCTAGTGTGGGTGATAGCAGATGGCCAATTATCGGGTCATTTAGAACTATTGGCCAGTTTCTACGAATTATTCTATTGATTATTTTATCTTGTTTGCTATACCCAATTATTATTCTGAATGTTTCTCCTCTTAAATCTTGCCTACCACTAGCTGTCGTAGATGGCTGAGTATGTGCCTGGTGTATTGTTCCTCTGATTAGGTCCTCCCTGTTCAATGCCTGGCTCTTGGAAATGGCTGCATTAATACATTTATTAGCATAGCCTCTCTCTAAAAACCTTGTTTTGCTCGCTTGTTGTGCTGTTATTAAATCTTGTTGGTTGCTGCATATTCGTTTTAGCCTGATCATTTCACCATACAGGATGCTTTGAATGAGGTGCCGAGGGTGGGCACTGGCTGCATGCAGCACAGAGTTGCCTGCTGTAGGTTTTCTATGTACCCTTGTTTCCATCCTGCCCTCTTTGATATATACCTCGACGTCGAGAAAGGTCACTATCTCTGCACTGATATTTGCTGTAAATTGCAGGTTTATATCGTTATTGTTAAGACTCTCTATAAAACTTTGTGCCTCTGACAAGGTCCCTTGCCAGATTAAAAACAGATCATCAATAAACATTAACCACAATTTCACATTGTTGTGCAATATCACCTCAAAAGACTTGTTTAGGACCAGCTCCTCCCATCAGCCCATATGTAGACATGCGTAGCTGGGGGAGAAGCAGGCCCCCATTGCTACGCCTTGTAACTGTTGATATAAAGCAGTTTGGAACATAAAAATATTGTTATTCAAACAAAAGTCAATCATATTGATTAGCATTTTGCTGTGCTGTTCGAATTGGGCTGGTCTTTTTCTAAGGTAGTGCTGTATTGCCCTTATTCCATTTTTGTGGTTGATGCTTGTATAAAGTGCTGTTATGTCCATCGTTATTAGTAGGAAATCATCATGCCACTTGAAATCATGGATTTTAGCTAAAAAATCACCGGTATCTTTTATGTAAGAGGGAAGTTGTTGGACGTGCTCTTGTAAAAAATAGTCCACATATTGTGATGTTTTTTCTGTTAGGCTGTTCTTTGCAGAGATTATAGGCCGTCCAGGGGGTTTGAGGGGGTTCTTATGTAGCTTAGGGATGAAATAAATGACAGGTGTCGTTGATGTGTCATTTTTTAAAAATGTATATTCATCCATTGTTAGCATTCCTGCACTTCTACATGCTAGCAGTTTGTTATAGTATGAATTGTATGTTGTTTTTAGAGAAAGCATATCACTCTTCCGGTAGCATTTGCGATCAGAAAGTTGTCCCATGGCTTCCTCTATATACTCTTTTTTTCCCCAGATGATCAAATATATATATATATTCTTACAGCACTTTTTCCTGTCCAATGAAGAGGAGACAGGAGTGTTTTGAATGTGGTGAAATGGTTAATGGGAACACTATAGCATTGACAAAAGGCATAATTGCTGAAACGCGTCTGCCAAATTAAAGGGAAGACTGTGAACTGCAGAGTGCGCCGTGAGTTCCTGTAATGGCAATTTGGTGGTTAATATATATATATAAATAGCCAGTGAACAAGGACGATGTATGTCCGAAACGCGTATGGCTAACTATTTGTGATCCGAGATGCGTGATTGAATTCACTACAGTCCACGGAATAAAAGGCTAAAACTCGCCATGGGTGGCGTCCTCACGTGAGCAAATGCTTTGGATGGATATAGATATATATATATATATATATTATATATATATATATATATTTATATATATTACCTACTGGCGGTCGCCAGTAGGTAGTTATAGTTAGGACCTCGTTTCTATTCTAAAAGCGTTTTTCTTTTGCCAATATCTTTGGCGCCGTTTGACGAATCTTTGCGAAATTTTCAAAACTAATGGTTCACTCAGGTCAGCTCCTGTCTTAAAAGTTTCGGGTGATTTGTCAAGCGGGGGCCGAGAAAAAAGGGGGGTCGCAAAACACGTTTTCTCCATGTTAATTTCCATAGGAACTTTAGACACGGCTACAGCCCGAACTGCTGAACGGAATTACACCAAATTTGGCAAAAAGGTAGCTCTTGGTTCAGAAAGCGACCTTTTTTTTGGATGGTGTAAATCTGTTCAGTAGTTCCTGACAAATTCAAAAATAAAAAGTATCGATATCTGGTGGCCGAGGAGGATTCGCAAACCTTCCCGAGCACGAGCTTCATTCTGATTGGCTGCCAACACTCCAAACCAAAATGTGTTGGTAGCCATTTTGTGACTCGGTTGAACCGAGTCTCAAGGAAAAGGTAAAGAAATGATATAAATGAAGGAAAGGGGTGAGGGTAGAAACACCCTGACCCCCTGGCCTAGTCAGGGGGTCCCACAGGAACCCCAGGGCCCAAAAAGGCATTTAAAAAAAATTTCAGGAGAAGTCGCGCTGGATGCGTGAATCCCGCTGAGAACATTTAAAAAAACCAAAGCGCGGTCTTCCGTGCTTCGTTTTAATGAGCCCCCGGGTGGGCCAAGTCCCGGGGGCATTTCTGAATATTTATGCGGGAGCCCTGTGGAGGCCCCCGTAGCCCCGGGGACCGCCATCTCCCCGGGGCGATAATTTTTTTTATTTGGGGGGCTCGCAGCCCCCCCGCAGCCCCAGGGACCGCCACCTCCCCTGGGCTTTATTATTATTATTTTTTTTTTAAAGCATGGGGGGCTCCCACCTCCCTCACGCAGCCCCGTGGTCCGCCACCTCCCCAGGGCTTTAATTTATATATGCAGGGGGCACATGGCCCCCCGCAGCCCCAGGGACCGCCACCTCCCCGGGGCTGTGTCAAAAATATAGTGCGGGGATCAAGCCCCCCCACATGCCCCGGGGACCACCACCTTTTTGGGCACTAATTATGTTAATTCAGGGGTCCATTGCGGACCCCCAGCCTCGGGGACCACCACCTCCCTGGGGCTAAGTTTACTTTGGGAGGAGGGCCATGCGTAGGTGGCCCTAGGGACCGCCACCCGCCAGGGCCGGCTCCAGCAATGTCCTGGGGTGCTAAACCCCAGGACATTGCAGCTTGCAATGACTGGGTGGGAGCGAGCATGGCTCCCGCCCTGTCATTGCAAACTATGCTTCACTTCATGGAAGTGAGAGCAGAAAACCTGCTCTCGCTTCCATGAAGTGAAGCAAATTGCTTTTGGACAAGGGGAGCTGCATGTCAGCTCCCCTTGTCCAAAAGCAATGCCGGCTCCTGCATCGGGGCTCCACCCGCGGTCCCCAACATGAGGCCAGGCCCCGGGGGATGGTGTCCCCGGGGCCAATAGTGGCTCAGGGAAGGGGGGCCATGGGGCCCCCCTCCCGTATTTTTTGGGGGAAAAAACAGAGGCAAAGCCCTGGGGGATAGGGTCCCCAGGGCCAAAAATGGCCTCAGGAGGGGGGCCATGCGGTCCCCCTCCTTTCAATTTTTATAATTAATTTATTTAAAAATAGATGGCCATGCCCCGGGGGATGGGGTCCCTGGGGTCAAAAGTGGCCAAGGGAAGGGGGGCCACGCGGCCCTCCTTCTGTAATATTGTTTTTTTTAAAAAAAAGGGGTAATGCCTCGGGGGATGGGGTCCCCGGGGTGAATACCGAATAATGGAAGTGGGGCATTTTTTTTTCTTTCGAGTTTGGAGTCGCGACCCCAACGTGGCTCTCAGCGCAGCCACCCATGTAACGTCACGTTGAATTTGCGGATCCTCCTCAAATAAATAATTAAGTAGTATATAATTTAGATGGTAGTGTTGCATTTGTGAAGTTGTTTTAAAAAGGGAGTTGTTTTAAAAAGGGAGTGTGATTGAAGTTAATGATAAGATTAAAATTGATAGAGTTAGCAAAAATATATAAAATTAATAGTTAAACTTGTAAAGTGTATTGTGTTGTAGTACATTGAATTCATGCAAATCCACCAAAAATTAAAAAAGAGTATGTATGTGTTTAAAAAATATAGATTCACTATTGTGTTATAGGGTGGCTCTAAAAAGAGCCCTTGTTTTTATTATGAGTTTTTTGTAGCTACATGTAAGTGGGGATGTACAGCTTTATGTTGTTGAGAAAGACTCTGTTTCCTTGATCTGTGAAGTGTACTCCATCACTTCTGTAGATGTCATCCATATCAAAACGAATTTTGTTGTTATAGATGGAGCCCATCCTATGGTCTCTGAGGTAAGCAGAAACAGCTTTATTGAAATTTTTCCTAGCTTTCTCAATCTGTGGACAGAATTAATTTGACCACTTCCATTTCTGTCTTTGGCATATATTAGAGTATACAAAGACAGTTTGACGCAAAAGCAACATCAATTGTGCAGAGGTGTCCTTCATTATCATTTCCAGACTTACCCCAGTCAATGTGCCTAGGTCATTGCCACCACAGTGCACAATCATGATGTCAGGGGGTTGGAGATGCAAAAAGGTTTTAACCAAAGGCATCAATTGGTGCCACTTTAATCCTCTCTGTGCAATCCATTTAATATCCACATTTTGTAAAGCTAGGTCTTTGTCAATACCTCTGTGTTCAGCATACCTTTTGCATCAAAAAACATAGCTGTGTCCAACAATCCATACTGTAAGCATCTTGAAGGGATGTCTGGAAGTAATAAAAAGATGTCTGTAGCTGAGGTAGTCAGTTGGTAGAATGAGAGGTATCTAAAATGGTGGACAAGATGCTGTTTTTTTTAAAAAGTAGATAATTGATGGGCTGTTTCTGAACATTGTACACTCAAAAATAGGATGCATGTTACTTTTTTTTAAAAGCATGTTTCTTATTGGTTATTTAAAAATGTTTGAAAGGTACTGTAGATAGGATAAGGTAATATTTTGCAAAAGTCAACCACACCTGCTGTTTGCATTTATAACCTTGTGTGCTGAACTTGAAAATATGGTGAACTTGTGACCTGCCTGTTCAGTTGAATGTTGCAAAAACTGTTACTATGCAAACTGGGATTAAGCAGAATGGGGGAAGGGTTGAATCTTAACTGTGGTTTTAAAATATGGAATTATAATTTATATATAAGTAATATGTTATTAAAGTAAGATTTCCGAAGTCAGTATTGTGTTTTACAACTTGAAATAATGTAGGAAGCAATGTGATTTGTTTCTTACATTCATTTCTGTGGAGAAAGAGAGGGAAAGTTTGCCAATACTGTTTTTACCTTGTCGGGAGTGGTGCATTACATTGATTTTGTGCATAAGAAAATCTTTTAAGAGTTTCTGATAATGCATATTCTACAAAACTATTTGAAAGGTGAGTTATATATTTGAGAGGTGTATTATGTATTAATCTTATTTTCAAATTTTAAAAATTATTCAAGAACTGTGATGTTTTAAATATATTATTAAATGTAGAGATGTGTATTGTAGTTTGTTTTATTGTACTTAAATGTTGTTTGAAATAGATTGTGTATAGTAATATGTGTATATTAGAAGATGGATTAGTGATTATGGAAGTTTGTATTAGTGTTTAGAAATGTAGAATTGAAGTATACCGCATAATTTTAGGTGTCGCTTTCAAATTGGATGTGCACTCTGTCAAGTTTTAAGGTGTGCATGGAGTTGTGATTGAAGTATGTCTCTACTTGTATATGTATTCTCATATGTCTTATACATTTGAAG
This sequence comes from Calotriton arnoldi, assembly GCA_963921515.1. Lineage (NCBI taxonomy): Eukaryota > Metazoa > Chordata > Amphibia > Caudata > Salamandridae > Calotriton > Calotriton arnoldi. Next base: position 655,054 of record CAWUFW010008454.1, on the reverse strand, counting down.
ATGCATGATGTATAACAAAGAGGTGTTGTTGCTTTGTATGTGGCTAGGCTCAAGAAAAAAAAATGTAAATGCATATTTTAGAAAGGAGAAAACATCACATTATTTTGACTAAAGTTTAAAAATTTAGAAAAAGCATTTTTTGGACATTATAGTTAAAAATTAGCATTTAATAAACCTTTGAAATTCACTGAAAAAACCATGGGTTTCAGGGATGTTATAGATAGGAATTAGCATTTAAAAAACCTTTGAAATTTACTGAAAAAACCACAGGTTTCAGGGACGTTATAGTTAGTTGGACATTTCACTCGTACAAAACCAAAGAAATTCGGCCATTATAGTTAGTTTAGCTAACTATAACTCACGCCCCCGCAATGCACTGCTGATGACATCACATATTACATCACTCGTGACATGGTCAGTGACATCACTGATGACATCATCCACGTGATAATCTGATGCACCTCCTCACACCCTAATATAACCTTTGAATCACCCACTCGAAATTAAAGACTGCCATTCTCGCACCATAGACACACCAATGCCAATTACTACATACCCACTCACTGATTCCTAGGTCTACACACATATCCACTCACTCACCCATACAGTCACTCATACATGTAGTCACTCATCAATACAGCCACTATCATATGCACTCATACACCCATACAGACACTAACACACCGCCACTCACCCATAGAGTTACTCACACAGCTAGTCAGTCATGCAAAGAATCAATCACACTCCCAAAAACTCACCTATACAGTTATACACACACCACCTCACTTATTTATCAAGATACTAACACATACTTACTCTCTTATACCATCACTGACACAAGCACACACTCATCCATACAGCCACTCTCACAATCACTCACTCTCACATATAAACCAGACTGTTTCCTAGAAACTGATTCCTGCCCATCTTAGCTTAGCTACGCGCAATGGATGAATTGGTAACTTAAGCGCCAGGATACCCTTGGGGTGGCAGCTGCGCTATATAAGTGTACCTTACATTACATTACATAATCATTTATATACTCCAACACTCACATATACTGCCTTTCACATATGTAGTTACTCACACATGTACACTGAGACATCCATACACTCACAGACACAGCCATACACCCACTCACTCAACCATACCGTCCCTCACAGATGCACTCATGAACCCATACACCCAGGGATTCATCCATTCATACATCCATGCAGGGAGTCACACAGCCCTGCACCCACCCACACAGACACACAGGCACCCATACAGGTACTCATACAACCAATCATTAACCCATTTAGACACTCATGTAGATACTCACCAACCCATGCAGCCACTTACACACCAACTGACAGACTGATACAGACATTCACACAGATTAGTCATTCACCCATGCATTCACTAAGACACGTTCAATCACTCTCTTATACAGTCAGTCACGCACCCACTACATCATCCATTCAGACACTCATACACCCACTCATTCTTCGAATACACCTTGGCGTATATATCTAATATTCTTAAACATTTTAGAAACACTCAGTCACTGGATGATGTCATCAGTGATGTCATCAGTGATCTCATTTGAGATGTCATGAGTGATGTCATGAGTGATGTCACTGACCATGTCATGAGTGATGTAATATGTGATGTCATCAGCAGTGCATTGCGGGGGGCGCGAGATATAGTTAGCTCAACTAACTATAACATCCGAATTTCTCTGATTTTGTACGAGCGAAATGTCCAACGAACTATAACGTCCCTGAAACCTGTGTTTTTTTCAGTGAATATATATATATATTGAAAGGTTCAACGCTGGGAGCAGAGACTCCCTTGGCGGGGACTGGTGTTCCTTCACGAAAGGCTGTACCTCACCCTAGAAATACCTCCCTGATGGTGGAGCTGGGCACTATGGAAGGCACTTGCCGAGTGGTGGGGTAAGGGGACTCCAATACTGATTGTCAGATTCGTTGACAGTGGACAAAGGACCTTGAAATTCAATTATTAACAAACCGCCTTCATGTGCAAACTTTAACCTCTGTGAGCAGAGTTTTATGCTGATCACGAGGGCTAAACGTCCCTCTAGAAATGCTCTAGTGACTGCTGGTTGGTTTTTATTAAGATTTATACTGTTCTTAACAATTATGTTTAGTGCGTGCGATTTTGTGCTTTTAAAAGACACCTAAAGTTCGTTGTTGCAGCTGAGGGCTTTATTGTAATCCAGTCCGGGTTTTAGCATTTACTTTCAGTTGCATTTTGGGATTTTTTAAGTACTGTGGATGGATTAACATGTACTTTTCCAAGGAGGATTAACTGTGAGTTCACAGATATCCTTTATTATACTCACTGAGAGTATTAATTTGCTTCTACATTGGGAGTTGCGTATTTTAAAAGTGATATTATTCTCTGCATTGTTTGCACATGTTTTATGTAGTGCTGCTGGAACTGGGAGCATCATTTGTGTTTATCACGATGTTTAAAAGGAGCAACAATATGGCGCACTCCAGATTGATATAGGCAGGAAGCTCAAACAGGCCACTTTTGCTGTTCGCCCCTTGCCGGGGCCGGGACCAAGCCTGCTGGAGATCAGGAGCCGGGAGGAGGACTACACCTCCCAGCACCCCATGCGGCACCGTGAGCTTGCCGCCAACGCTGCCACTCCTCCAAGTGCTAGGAGGTGCCTACAAAACCCCTCAGGTGCTCCCGCAGCTCGGGAAGCTCAAACCGGCCACTTTTGCTGTTTGCCCCTTGCCGGGGCCGGGACCAAGCCTGCTGGAGATCGGGAGCTGGGAGGAGGACTACACCTCCCAGCGCCCCCTGCGGCACCGCGAGCTTGCCGCCAACGCTGACACTCCTCCAAGTGCCAGGAGGCACCTACAAAACCCCTCAGGTACTCCCGCAGCGTGGGAAGCTCAAACCGGCCACTTTTGTTGTTCACCCCTTGCCGGGCCCGGGACCAAGCCTGCTGGAGATCGGGAGCTGGGAGGAGGACTACACCTCCCAGCGCCCCCTGCGGCACCGCGAGCTTGCCGCCAATGCTGCCACTCCTCCAAGTGCCAGGAGGTGCCTACAAAACACCTCAGGTGCTCCTGCAGCACGGGAAGCTCAAACCGGCCCCTTTTGCTGTTTGCCCCTTGCTGGGGCCGGGACCAAGCCTGCTGGAGATCGGGAGCTGGGAGGAGGACTGCACCTCCCAGCACCCCCTGTGGCACCGCGAGCTTGCTGCCCATGCTGCCACTCCTCCAAGCGCCAGGAGGCGCCTACAAAACCCCTCAGGTGCTCCCGCAGCGCGGGGATCTCAGACCGGCCACTTTTGCTGTTCGCCCCTTGCCGGGCCGGGACCAAGCCTGCTGGAGATCGGGAGCCGGGAGGAGGACTACACCTCCCAGTGCCCCCTGCGGCACCGCGAGCTTGCCGCCAATGATGCCACTCCTCCAAGTGCCAGGAGGTGCCTACAAAACCCCTCAGGTGCTCCTGCGGTGCGGGAAGCTCAAACCGGCCACTTTTGCTGTTCGCCCCTTGCAGGGGCCGGGACCAAGCCTGCTGGAGATCGGGAGCCGGGAGGAGGACTACACCTTCCAGCGCCCCCTGCGGCACGGCGAGCTTGCCGCCAACGCTGCCACTCCTCCAAACACCAGGAGGTGCCTACAAAACCACTCAGGTGCTCCCGCAGCGCGGGCATGCCCGGGCCACGCCCGGCGAAGCCGTGGCCAAGGGCGGGCCCTTCTGCCCCCATCCGAGACCGGTCGAGGCTGGGCTGGGCCACCCCTCTTTGAAGCAGTATTTGGAATCAGTGATAACACGGGTGAGTGCCCCATCGTCTATTAATAGATTTTACTGGGATCACCCTGCATTTACACCAACGTAGCCCCACCACGAACAGCCATTATGGGAAAAAGTACCATGCTACCGCCAGCACGCCCATTAACCGCTAGTATCGACAGCATGCTTGAGAGGGCGGTCAGTATTGTCTCGGGCGAAATAGAACTCACGGAGCGGCGCATGTCCTTGGATATTGAGGGGCGGGCGGCCATTTCAAATTTTAGAGGTACTTTAGCACACTGTATTCAAGAACCACCTTTGTCCCAGCCCGTGGGATTGAAACTGACAAATCTCCTACTGCTAGTGGGAGCACAAGCGGGCCGGACATAATTGAATCAGCCGAGTTACAGCCGGTCATTAATACTGCCATACCTGTAGGAATCCCTGCTGCCAAACGGAAGAGGAAGGCTGGGAAACCTACCTGCACTAAAAGGAAGCAGCCCACCCGCACCACCCCCGCACGAACCTGTCTTTCTGCCTGGATACTGCCATCTTTAATTAATGATAATCCTGAAATTTCTGACTCTCCTGTGACAACGCTAAACACGAAGCTGAGCTGCTCAACCAGTACACCGACTGAGGCAACACCTTGTCTTGAGAGTTGTGGAGACACTGTCGCCAACGTTGTTGCCGCGCTAGTGAATAAACAAATTAATGAATTCTTGGAGAAGAAACTTGCCCCACTTAAGGTCTGCATAGATAACTTGGCTTTAATTATAGGGGGGGTCGGACACTCAGCAGGGAATATACAAATGTCCACCACTGTAAAGGGAGGAGGCGGGGGCAGTAAGGGTGTAATAACGAGCATACCAAATTGTGTATTACATGGAACCCAACCCCCTACCGTTAGAGCTATCACTTCTGCAAGTAATCCATGCATGTTACCAGACCAAACTCTGCCCCGCCCCCAATCGAACCCTGGCAGGAATGGCATTGCATCTACTGGTAATTACACCACCACCCCACACACTCATCTCATTCAGGAGAATGCAAATGGTCCAAGTAGACCTAATGGAGTAGATCAGAACCCATTGATTGGTAGCTCGAGTAGTAACGCTTTAGCCACTCTAAACTGTAATTTCCCGGTAGCTAACCAAGATGTCTTGAGTCTGCTACCTGCTGCGTGTCCCTACGTGCTGGTTTTGGCAGGGGTACCAACATTAAAAAGGGATCAGCACGAGTCATGGGCTCAATTATGTAATAAATGTGAAGATTGGTTATCGAGGTTTAGAAGGTTCATGTATCTGATATGAAGGACATTATCATGGTATGTAGAGTTGGGTGGGTTGGCGCATCCACAAAGAACATCGAAGGGGACTGCATTGTCATTAATTTTCGCAGGCCAGCCTTGGTGAGATACTTATTAAGGGCCTGTGAGTCTGTAACATCTAAGAGCACCAATATATGTTCACTACCCCTTGGTTATTTTTACAAACCAAACCACGGGCCCTGTCCTAACGTGACCCCTCCAACTCTCACTTTTAATAGGTTTCAGGTACTTTCTGGATTGGACACCCAAGATTGAGTACCTCCTCTTGCAGCAGCACCTGTCCCTGCTGATAGCCTTCCCCATTCTACTCTTGTGGTAGCGCCTGTCTCTGCTGACGGTCCCTCCCAACCAATTGCACCTTGCCTTCCAATTCAATCACCGCGGGTTAACTCAGCAAATTTTTGTTCCATTCCAAGTATTACTGACGATGCTATGACGAAGGTACTTTCTTGGAACATAGCTGGCCTAAGGTCAAAAAAGGGTGACATCTCCTGGGAACATTTCCTTGCCACACACCACATCATTGTTCTACAAGAAACATGGGAGTCAACTGACCATTTCTATTTGGATGGTTTTATATCATTTTGTAAATTTGCTACTCCGTTAAACATGGGCAGAGTCAGGGGGGGTTTTCTTTTAATGTTTAGTCTTAAATTTCTTATAGTGCCAAGCTGATTGATTCCTGTTCGCCCCATGTGCTAGCTGTGGAATTTTCAGAAAAAAATGTACCAACCTTGCTAGTGGTAAATTTTTATAATTCCTTCACTAGAACCCACGAGACTGAGCATCTTTCGGCACTAGATGTTTTTTTGGGAAGTTATGGGGAAGGAACTGAAGCCTACTATGACATATTAATTCTGGGGGACTTTAATACTCGTAATTGTCCCCTCAATTGTTTAGCAATGCTGGAGGAGGAAGACGGCCTGCAGGAGCAAAATCACTTTGAACATACTCCGTCTGGCACCTTCTTAGAAGGCCTCCTATCAGCCTATAACTTGAACTGCTTACAACAATCAAATAGGTCAGCATTGGTATCTACCTATGTGGGCCATGGTAGTCAAAGTATAATTGATCATATTCTGCTATCCTCTCTGTTAACATCGGCCGTAAAGAACATAAGTGTCACCTGGAACTGCTTTAGTGACCATAATCCTTTAATATTGGATCTTCACCTCCAGGCTGCCCTCAAGGGAAGGGTCACGAGTCAAGTCACTAATATAAACATTAGTCTCAAAGACCAAGCACGCAGATTGAGGTGGGATAGGATCACCCCCAAGAGCTTTATTGATAACCTGTATACTACCTGTGCCTCGGAGTTCCAAGTGTGTCTAGATCAGGAATCTCATGCCAGAGCCATTTTAGATGCCTTTGAATTAATTACTAAACAGGTTGCCTTTAATTTCTCTACTACAACCAGAGTAAGGTGCCCAAAACTGAAAAGGTGGTTTGACGATACCTGTGTGGCTACCCATAAGGAGCTCACGCTGGCCTTCAAGCAAAACCCGAGGGACGCAATATTAGTCAAGAACAGTAGGAAGGCTTATAAACTTTCAGTTCAGAGGAGGAAAGAACAGTTAAGGGAGCTAGCCTGGGAGGAGCTTAGCCAAGCCAGTGTGCTGACTAATAGCTCTAAACTTTGGTCTGTTGTTAACAGCCCTCACTTCTCTGACACTCCAAATTCCAGTAGAGATTGCTTAGTCCCCGCAGAGAAATGGGTCCAGCACTTTGTTAATATCTATAGCAGGCCTGGGCGTAGTTCGCTGAGTTTTGCTACGCGGAACTCCGCCAAGTTACAAAAAAACTCTGCAAAGTTCCTCGAGTGGCGGAGTGCAGTGCGAACTGCAGTTTGTGCTGGTATTCCTGCCGCTCGGGTAGAAATTCTACCCAAGCAGCAGCTCGCGCTCGCGAACTTACCGCTCGCGAACTTACCGTTCGCGATCGCGAACTTACCGTTCGCGATCGCGAGCAGGAAAAAAACTCCGCTGCACATCGTGAAGCGGAGTTTTCTGCACTCCGCGAGCTCCATGGAGAGCGGAGTGCAGAAAACTCTGCAAACTCCGCGAACGGAGCGAAGTTCACCGCCCAGGCCTAATCTATAGTGATGCCAACTTAAGGAATACCGTGGGACAAACCGTTCCCGGATTAGCAAGTTCATCCCTTTACTTTAATATAACTGAGGTCTATAAAGCCATCATTTCAATCTCAGGTGGAAAGGCGCCTGGCCCTGATGGGGTACCGGCTGACCTTTACAAGGCAGACCCAAAAGTCTGGGCTAAGATTTTAACACATGTCTTTAATGCAGCTTGTGTGTCCGGTTTTCCCTCATCATGGGCAAAGGCGGTATTCATCCTCATTTTTAAAAAGGGCGCCAGGGATGACCCGGCATGCTAGAGACCCATCTCGCATCTTGATTCTGCGGCTAAAATCATGGGTAAAGTAGTCTTGGATCGCCTAACAGCCTGGCTTGATCATGCTAACATCGTCTCTGACCTCCAATATGGTTTCAGGCATGGGAAAGGGACCTTGGATCAATGCCTCAATCTTCACTTGGTGATTGGGAAGTATACTGTTGCCAAGGGGGGGGACTTACACCTGGCTTTTATGGACCTAACCTCAGCTTTTGACCTTGTTAATAGGTCTAAGCTGTGGTTGATCCTGTGTGATCTGGGGCTGGTTGACCTGATCTCCTTTCTGGCTTCTGCCCATGATAACACAACGGCTGCGGTACACTTTAATGAAGATGTGAGCCTGACAGACTCTTGGGCAGTAAGAAGAGGGGTCTGGCAGGGATGCATATTGGCTCCCTTGCTGTTTACCCTCTACATCAACAAACTAGGGGACTCCTTAACATCCTGTTGTAAAGATATACAAAGAGCTGGCACCAAGATGATTCCTGCACTTCTGTACGCTGACGACGCGGTTTTAGTGTCCAGAACAGCAAGGGGGCTGCAACTACTTTTAAGCTGTTTTATAGATTTTATGGATTCTTTGGATTTAATTACCAATTTTAAAAAATCGCATGCCATGACCATAGGATCCCGGAAGGCGGCCAAGGCCAAATTTTATTGTAAGGGGGCAGAGTTAACTAAAGTGTCCACGTTCCCATACCTAGGGGTACTTTTCGATGACCAAGGTTCTTGGTGCGCGCAGCGCACACTAAAAAAGAATGTTTTAGCCAGAGCAGCGTGGGCTACCCTGGATTTTGCAAAAAGAAAAGGGTCGAAGCCGTTTCCCGCGCTTCTGAAGGTCTATAATGCGAAGTGTATCCCTATGGCCACCTATGGTAGTGACATCTGGGGCTATAAGGATGTGAAGGGAATTGAAGGGGCTGAGAACAATTTTATGCGCAAACTTCTCTCGGTCCCTGTTGCTACCCCGATTTTTAATTTACATGAGGAACTGGGAGTGGGCTACATTTCGGACCAGATTGCGGTCGCGCCGCTCTTACGTTGGCTGAGAATCTGGGCTCAACCGACCCCAAATTTAAATCAACTCATTATTCTAGATTGTATAGCACTAGAGAAGGCCTTACATATCCCCTGGCTGAAATATATTAAGGATCAGACTGAGAATCTTGGTTGCCCCGGTTTGTTTCTGACCCCCACCCCCCTGGGCAAGACCGCTATTAGAGCTTTTAAACAGCAGTTTTTAGACAGGCGACAAAGTCTTAGGGAGGAGAATGAATTAATTAAACCCTCAGTGAGAAGGTTTGTTACACTGAGCCTGGGCCAGCAGATGCAACCATATCTATCTTATGTAAACAAAGCTTACCATCTTTTTGTCTTGACGAGATTCCGATTGGTTCCCTGGTTACTGGCATTTCCCAAAGTCTATTCCAAACCTGATTCATTAAAGCCCTGTCCTTGTGACAACTTCTCTGAGCAAGATACTCTCCATCTAATGTTTTTCTGCGCTCACTACGATTCACTGCGCAGGAAGTTCATCCTCCCCCTGCTCAGAGGTTGCAAATTTGTTCAAGTGAGGCCGGCTCTGATTTATCTACAAATGTTAGCCTCACCTACAATCTGTGTCGGGGTGGCAAGTTTCTTAATTGGGGCCATCAGACATAGGAATAGGCTGCTGTCGAGCTAGCCACTCTGGATATGGTGGCAGTGTAATCATGTTCTTCTGATTCATGCAATATAATTTTAACAAGATAATATGTATGTTCCTAGCGTACTGTTTTATTATTATTATTTGTATTTTATGTTTACCAATAACTGCTGATTAATACAAGGGACTGTCTTGATATTTACAGCTTATTAAGTTGCGGCCACTATGGAAAGTGAATGTAGGGCTACTCTGCCATGTAATGTTGTAGTCTTTCTTACTACTGGTATGAATTGTGTTCTAATAGGATGTCTTTTTTTTCAATTATATCCTTTTTATGAATTTTGTGATGACATCTGTTTTAGAATGAGTGTTTTTGCCATGATGAATTGTGTTTAACAGGATGTCATTTTAATGAAGTGTATCCTTTATGAATTTCGTGATGACATGAGTTTTAGATTGATTGTCCCCTTGTGCCCTGGAGAAATTGTTTAATGAACTTTTGTATATGTTTGCACATAACCATCCAAAAGGCTGAGGACTGTTCTCTTGCTTAAATTTTTGTGGTTTTTAAGATTACTTCAACATGATCTCTGTATAGGTTTTAATGTTGTTACATAGAATGTTTTGTTGTGTACTTTTATGGTTTTAATCAACCGAATAAAGTGAATATATGATGATATGATATGATAAAGGAAGAGGTACTGCCGAAACGCGTCTCTCTGGGGGTCCTGTGCCCGTGTCAAATGACTGAATAAACAGGATGTAATCCTTTTACTTCGAGTGCCGGCTGCTTCTCTAATGATTTTGGGGAGGTTTTTGTGTGATATATATATATATATCCTACTAGCAGTTGCCAGTAAGTAGTTATAGGTAGGACCTAGTTTCCATAGGAAATACTTTTTTTGTTTTGCTAATAACTTTGGCGCCGTTTGACGAAACGTCACGAAATTCTCAAAACTAGTTAGTCACTCACTTCAGCCACTGTGTGGAAAGTTCTGGGGTGATTTGTCAAGCGGGCCCCGAGAAAAAGGGGGGCTCCAAAAACACGTTTACCCCATGCAATTTCCCATTGGGATTTTCAACACGACTAGAGCCCCAACTGCTTAATAGAATTACACCAAACTTGACAGAAAGCTAGATCTTGGCCTAGAAAGATCTGGTTTTGCAGTTTGGTGTACATCCATTCAATAGTTTTTAAGTAATTAAAAAAAAAAGTATGCATATCTAGGGATGCGGAGGGTCCGCGGATCCAACAGATCTCACGGTGAGATCTGATTGGCTGCCACCACTTCAACCAGGAAGTTGTGGCAGCCTTCTTGGGGCTCGGTACTTGGCAAAAAAAGATAAGGGGGCAGGGTAGGAATACCACGATCCCCTAGGCCTGGGGATCATAAATGTCAAAAAGGGCCAACATTTTTTTTTTTTCATTTTGGTGCAAATTTGCGGAGGATCACTGGAAAAAGTTCTCAAACAAAAGAAGCACAGCCTCCTGTCCTTGTTTTTTAATGCCCCCCGGGGGGGCCAGGTCCCAGGGAAGATTGAAGTATATATTTGGGGTGAGGGGGGCACACATGCAATCACCTCTCCAGGCTGATTTTGGCCCGTGGGCCCATTCCCCCAGGGCTCAGTCAACATTAAAATGGGCAAAGGGCATGGGACCCTCCTCCCCGGGCAAGTTTGGGCCCAGGTACCACATCCCCTAGGGCCAGGCAATATTAATAAGGCTCTTTGGATTTAATAATGGTCTGAGTTGAACCATTTTTTAATTGAGGACGCTCACAGCACTGAATAAAGTTAATGTCCAGCCAGTGAGTAGTACCTCATTTTTAATGCTGGGAATTGCATTTCATTTCTTTTCTCACAGGGACCAGTGGGCACTCTAGTGACACTAGCGCTTACAGTGCATACATATTTGTTCTTTCACTGTGTCTTTCCTTCTTCCACTTTTGAGAAATTCACGTTGGAACACACCTTTCTTTTACGGGGAGAAAGCAACCAATGATGATAAGTGGGTGTGCTAGTAAGTACCAACCAGCAAGCCCCCCTTGGTGTTACTACCGTGAAGTGCTTTCTCTCCTTTCTCACAATTTTTTCTAATTAATCTCTTTTGGAAATTTTCTTCTTTTCTGTAGTGTATTGACATTTGGTTACAAATCGAACGTATAGACACTTGGACTAGCGGCAGTGAACCGTCCCCCGGGGGGGGGAGTCTTTGGAAAATATTGTAGACCCCTCTAGTGTCTGGAAGTTGAGGGTTGCTGTTCATTTTGAGTCAGGTCCTTTTTGTTGTTAAATTGTTGAGTGGGGGGCGACGTGACTTTCCTTCCCCCTTGTGCTCCTTCTGTGTTGATAATATAAATAAGGCTCCCTGTTTTCCATTTTTACGGATTTTTACAGATAAATACAGACAGAAAACAATGGGTTTTCTGTCTGCATTTATTTTTAAAAGTGGATAAATACAGAAAATGTGCTTTTTTTAAGTGACTGTCCGTGCTGTCTTTCATGAATTATAGCCCAACAGCTGAGCAGACGGACAGCATGGAAAATAAAAAAACAGGATGAAATTTCTTTAAATAACTGCATGTGTCAACATTCATTTGTGGTATAATGCTAATATTTGACAGTGGAAGTACTGCTATGTAATATTTGGCAACTTAAATAGCTAAAACAGGACAGACATCAAAGTATGAGTGCAAGTCTATCATTTAAATAAATATGGAAATGTACAGTTTTACAACAAATTTATATGCAAAACACAAAATAAATATGGATAAATACAGAAAGAAATGGCCAAAAAATAAATATTGATAAATACAGACGGAAATGTTAAAAAAATAAATACCATAAAACCGGGAGCCCTAAATATAAATAAACTTGGAGTGGGCACGTAGCCCTCCATCCTAGTCCAATTTTGGCTCTGAGGAACCCATTCCCTGGGGACCTATTGTAATTTTTCAAAAAGAGGAGGAGGTACGTGGCCAACCCTCCCCAGGCTGATTTCGGCCCTGGGGATACCAGTCCCCGGGGCAAGGACAACAGTATAGAGGGGGAGGGGCATGCAGCCCCTCTCCCCGGGCCAATTTCGGCCCTTCGTACCCCATCCCAGGGCCAGGCACTAGAAATAAACTGGGAGGTAGGTATACCGCTGCCCTTCCAGGCCTATTTCGGTCCCATGGACCCCATTCCCTGGGGCCAAGACATATTTTTTACAAAGGGGGCACATGGCCCCCCTTCACTGGGCCAATTTTGGCCCCGGGCACCCCATCCCCCGGAGCCCGGCCATAGACATAAACAGGTAGGAGGGCATCAGCCCGTGTCACCTGGCCGATTTCGCCCCAGGGACTCCATCCCCTGGGCCTGGCTGCATTTTAAGCGGGTGGAGGGGTCATGGGGCTCCACCCCCGCAGTTCTATATATCTGATCCTAATGATCTTGAGTGTTGCACGCAAGTGCAAGTCCGCACCTGTACGCACTTGCACTTCGGGATACGTTTCCAATTACACTGGGAAGGGAGCTTACCAAGGACACCCTCGATATTCCTCTATTACTCCATTCAAACGATGACTGGTTGTAACAACGCATTTAAGGATTGAGAAGTTTACTTTTACATTTGAAACTTGAGTTTAACAAATTAGCCAAGGATACCGCATATGGCTTACAGTTGGATATATAATTGACTTTTAACGGATTTCCTTTCATTCTTACAGTTTCAAAAACTTAGACTAGCATATTGCTGCAGCAGTTATACATGGACGTTGGTGGCGTTTTTTGCGACACTCAAGATCATTAGGATCAGATATATAGAACTGTTATTTCTATTTCTGTTTTGTGTTATTTCTGTTCACCGGGGAAATTTGTGTCCATGTTCTTTTGCAAGGATTATTGAATATTGTATTCATGCTGAAAAATATCCATGAACTCTTTATGGTTGTATTACCTGTCTATGAGGGTGCTGAATGCAGTTCTATTTGAATGTGTAGCGATTTGACATTGGGTATCTAATGGAAAATAGTCACCTTTGGTAGTAGGGTGTCAGAACTTCTATATTTACAATTTATCAGAGAATGTTTCTCACTAACTAAGCGATTCATGAAAAGTTAATTTGTAAGGTGCGGTAATTTGCCCATTTGGGTCCACTACTACCACATACAGTCATTGTATTTAAGATACTCAGCAATATGCATAAGTAGTCGGAAACTGTGATCTCAACGTTATGAGTGTATTATATATATTGTTCAGTATATATGTTCTTCAGCTGTGCAATGTAATACATGACCTTTGGTACCAAATGTTTTTGTACTGCAAAAACCAGTACATAGTCAATCACGGTGCTGCTGCCATTAATACATTTACTTTGGTGCGTAGATGTTTTGGTTCATAAATATGTATAGTTTGTTAAAATTATTTTCAGCAAACTTTTTATTGCAAGCCTATACTCTGTACTGTTATGCTTGCCCACATACAGAACATGAATACAACTAATTGAAAAGTCTAATATTGGATAACAAACCATGCTAATATGGAAATTGTGTAATGTTTGAAGAATTGAAGAGCCTGCTTTTTATTAAACATTTTCAAATCGGGTATGATAATTTGGCAAACCCACAGTAAAATGCGGGCAACATTAAAAAGCATGTCCAATCCTGCTACTTTACACGTCCTTTGAACCTCTCCCCTTTAAATTTGCCTTCCACATAGTAAATGAAAATAACGTTTTGTATGTAGTTTATAACCTTGGCATATTTGCCTGCATTGGTGACTCATATTTCCAAAGTGTGGCTAACCATGAGCCCACTTCTCAAATCCATTTCTATATATAGCTATGTCTTAGATGTGAGTTAGACCTGACTAGCCAGGCTTTACTCACAAATCATCAGTCGGTTTAAGGAGTAAGACAAACTTGTTGACAGAAACCATGAGTAGGAATGCGTTTGTCCTGGAAATTCACCTGAAAATGCGACTCAAGCCAAGAGTATAACACAACTATTCCTGGAAAAAAGTTTGTGAACCATGCCCAAAAGGCTAGGTCTATATCAGGGGTCTCCAACCTTTTATGTAGAGAGAGCTACTTCTAGTCAGTGAAAATCATTGTGAGCTACTAAAGGCCAAGCAACTGCTGCCCACTGCTTACCATTGGGTTCTCCCATGTAGCATGGCCCAATTACTTGCATTACTTGCATCCTTCCACTGCTTGCGCTTTTGAAACTTTTAAAATCTTTTTTGACGCATTCCATAAGAGTGTGTGTCTCTGCAGGCCTTCTCCCTCATTTGCTTTTCTCCCCTTTGGCGTGTTGCTTTCTCTTACCCTTGTACTTTAGTCCCCCTCTGTGGTGTTGGTTGCCCTCTCCCGCTGTTGGTGTTGTTGCTTGCCCCTTCCCATTGTCCATGTTGTTGCTTGCCACATCCGCTGCCTGTGTTGTTGCTTGCCTCCTACCCTCTCCATGTTGTTGCTTACCCCTAAAGTGTTGTTGCCTGCCTTCATTCGCTGTCAATGTTGTTGTCTGTCCCCTCCCTGTACCCTTCAATTCGTTGCTTGCCCCTACCCCGTCAGTCTTGTTGCTTGCCCCTCCTGCCCTCCTCCAGCTGTCCATCTTGTTGCTTACCCTCTCATGCTGTTCTTCGTATTGCTTGGGATAAGCATTCGTTGTTTGTGTTTCCCCTATTTCCACCTGCCATAACAAATAAAAGCACAATGGGCCAGATGTATGACCCGTTTTTGCATGCGCAAATGGGTTTGCGACCCGTTTGCGCATGCAAAAACCTCATGGGCCATGTACAAAGCCTATTTAGCGAGTCGCAATTTATTTGCGACCTGCTAAATAGGTTTTGCGACTCGCTATTAGGAAGGGGCGTTCCCTTCCTAATAGCGACCGCAAAGCCATGTACCAATGTTTTGCAACCGCAAAACACTCGCAAATGGAGTTGCAAATGGGAAGGGGTCCCCAGGGGACCCCTTCCCCTATGTGACTGGCTCAGAAAATATTTTTTAAGGGCAGGCAGTGGTGCCAGGGACCACTACCTGCCCTCAAAAAATGAAACGAAAACGTTTCAATTTTTTTTTTTTAAATGCATCCCGTTTTCCTTTAAGGAAAACGGGCTGCATTAAAAAAAAAAAACTGCTTTATTTAAAAGCAGTCCCAGACATGGTGGTCTGCTGAGCCCAGCAGGCCACCATACCTGGGAGGGCTTGCCATTCCCAATGGGGTCGCAAATTGCGAGTGGCTCATTAATATTAATGAGCCTCGCATTTTGCGACCCCATTGGGAATCGCTAACAGTGTCTCTGACACTGTTGTACATCCCAATTTGCGACTCGCAATTGCGACGCATTGTCATTGCTTGCCCCCTACCACCTTCCATAACAACAAAAAGTGCAATATATACGCAGACACTGCTGGCAGAGTCATAGCACATTTTTTCTCCAGCACTCTCCTGCCTTCGGACATGCCTCCTGCCCCACTCTCCACTTATGCTTGGATTTCACCCAAGTCAGATTATTAGCAAAATGAGTTTAGAATCAGGTACAGTGGCTCTAAATGAGAATGAATCACTTGTTTATCCTGAAAAGGCGGTTACGATCGTGCCACTCGTGGATTGAAAGTCATGAACCCTGTTTTAAGAACATATCCATTTTTAAAGGAAATGAGCAACTGGGCCACTGGCTGGTAGAGCATATCTCCAGGTGTGTACTGTTAATGTAAGCAGAGAAGCTGTGGCCAGAACACAGGCCTCGGGGTACAATTGCTGACATCCTGCCAAAAGACCTCCTATTCTATTGTCCTGTTTCATACAGAGGTGTCTGAAGCATTTATTGTTCTTGACACAGCTAGCACAATTTCTCTGGCGCTTTCAATTCATATGATGTGTGCTTTTTAACATTTCCTTAGATTTGAAATCTTGAATTACTGATAAATATGAAAAACGTATTTCATGCCCCTTAGATCGTGTGTGACGCTAACTTGTGGGGTAGAGGCACACTTACAAATGGTGTGCCTTCTGAGCACTAGTGGTGCCCTCGCTCAAGTGTCATCAGTCACATGTACACTTCCTCTGGCAAAATTTCCCAAAACCAAGAAAAGTGTCTTGGTGTCTTCAAATCTAATTTTGTAGACTTGTGTTTGAATCACAGCTTTACACTTAAACAATAATTGTGAGATTATGGGCAAATTCCAGTACTTCCATATTCATTCAAATGTAAATGTACATACCCTGCAGGTGCACAGTGCAAATATATTATGTGAAAATAATTTGGCAGGCTCCTGTGCAGTACTGTTCTAATTGCATGTCTCTACTGGACTGCACCCCTCCACACGCACTAAGGGGCAGATTTACAAGCCCCTTGCGCCACTTTTGCGTCACTTTTCCCATGTTAAAAGTGACGCAAAAGTGGCGCAAGGGGCTTGTAAATCTGCCCCTAAGTGTATAAAACGCACCCAGGCTTAAAAGTTTCCTGTTGCAAATAATGCTGTGTCATGTACAGTGCCCTTGTAGCCTAGTAGGACACTTCAATTGGCTGAGGTTCCGCCCCCTAATCTGCAGGAGCAGGTTTGAATTCCAGCATGGCCTACTTTGCCTGTCATCTTTAAAAGGTCCATAGCATGTTTTTTCCTGTAACCATAACTTCTGTCATTCAAGTGCCTGGAGGCAGTCTGTTCATTGAGTCATCCAAATGAACAGCCATGCAGTTCTTCATTTTATCTACATGTACTCTGAGAGCGTTTTGTCCTAGTATTCACTAAGTTTTCGGAATGTGTGGCACTAAAGAATTATCCTCTGTTTTAGAACGCAGTTTCATTTGATAGATCTCAGTGTGGCACTAATAGTGTTGGGTTTGCGAGTCTAGATGTCAAATTGCGACTGTTTGCATTGGTACATGCTACAGGCGACACGAAAAAGCAAGAGTCACTCCAACATTTGGACAGAGTCAAACAAAACCATCAACACCTCCTGCTACTGTTGTTTCTAAAACCTTGCAAGGCATGAACTGGTCGAGACCAGGGTGTTTAAGGTGGCTCTCAATACCAGTATCAGTCAGAGTACAGCAGCAGCTTACTTGGAATGCCAGAGAGAAAGCTTAGTGCAGCCCTGCCTTAAAGGTGTTGAACGCAAACAGCTGGAAGATGCAAGCTGTAATCAAAGTAGCATTTCACAGGGATACTTTCGTTTTTTATTTTTCAAATAAACAAAGTACTGCTCGCATTTCACCCATCATCTCAACACTGAAACAATAAAACAGCATTTCACATGGATTTCTTTTTAAATAAAGGTGCTGAATGTTGTGGTTTGCAGCTACAACAAAGCTAATCGAAGGCCTGGGCTTTAAAATAAGGCTCCGGTGTCAAGGCTGCCACTCCGGCTATACTGGACACAGAGGACTGAAGTGCCGTGCCAGGCAGTTGAAGGGACGTGGCGTAGCACTTGGTGGGCACTCTAATACTGCTCATGCCAGGCTTTTGGCATTCATGTCAACTACCCGCCCTGCCCCAGCCAAATTCCTTTTAGCCTATGTGAGCAGCTGGTTTAGGTGAATGCGGGCAAGTGCCTCAAGAGGCCTGAAATTAAGACACTAATAAATCCTCGTTTACTTTTAATGCACGTCATCAAAGGGCACTAAAATAGATGTTGGTGCCTCGAGCTACTCACAGGGTATCGGAGAGCTACTGGTAGCTCGCGATCTACTGGTTGGAGACCCTTGGTCTATATTTTTGGGAGTTGCAGTATTACGAAGTGTGCTTGTGCTCCCAAAGTGGATGTGTTTATAGCTGTCAACTGGAACCATGTCATCAGGTCGACTTTCAGCAAGTTTGTCTTTTCATACAACAGCAGTGAACTTGCTGGTATTTACAGTTTTATTTTGCTTATCATAATTGTCATCTTTGTACCCTTTAGGACATGAACTATTTATAGCGATGAGTGTCAGTACATAATTCAGTGTACAAGAATGGTAAGGCCACCCTCGTTGCTCCTTCTGATGCCTTTCACTTCATTGTTGATTTGTTGCTAGTGTAGGCAGGGATAAATCTTCCTTCAGCATGTATGAAGGTTGGTTTTGACAGTCAGTTATATCATCTTAGCTGTTGAATGTGCTTTAAGACCACCACACATGACAATGAACACATAGCCTACTGTTAGAAGGAAACCCCTTACCGCATGATTCAGAATTTGAAGCAAAGAGAATCCAAATATTCACCAAACTAAGGGAACAAAATGACAAATCACACAAACATTAAGCATGCATTGGGAAATCCAGTAGTTTTGGCTTGCATTTGAGTCCCAAAACATGTAAAAGCCTACTGCAATGAAAAAAGCAAAAGCAATTGCTTCCTGTATACAGTGCATATTTGAGATAATGCATGTAATATGTGATGATTCAGTGTACTTTTGAGATGTAAAATAGTCGGTTATACTTCGCAATGCAGGCAAACGGTGGAATGATACACCTGATTGCCAATAGCATGAGGTGCGAGAGAGATTCTCCTCTGGGCAGAACCAAAGCCCACTGTATGAATATTTTAAAATTGGTAACAGTGAGTCTTGTAGATAGCTACACTGCCAAGACAGACCTGAAAAGGATGACAGTTACTGTATCAAACAGTCATGGATGCCTTGTACAATTTCCATGTTGATGGCCTACCTGAAATTGAAAGTAGACAGGGGCGGATTCTCCATCAAGGCTCCGGGGCTGCGCCCCCCTGATATTCCTTCACATTCCTGTACAAATATTAAATAGATCTTTTTATTTAGAGATACAATCGTATCTCTAAACAAATCGATGTATTTAAGTCTGTGCTTTCTGTCCCAGGCTGTCGCGTGCATCTCAAAACAAAAATCATGATGATTTGTTTTTACTTATAGCTGGCAATTATTCATGTGTTTATGGTTTGAAATGCACTGTTTCTTTTTGTAATGACAGCGGCCGATTTTGCTGTTTTACAGCATGGGCTAAAAATTCCCTAAAAGGTTTGACATGATTGCTTTATAGTGGTGTCACTCGCTTTGCTGTCTAGGTGTAAGTTACAAATGACTTTTAGCCTCACCACTTTCTGAAGTCACAGGCCGCCACTGAAAGTAGTAGCTACCACACAACACATCTGCGGAATAAGAAGTGAGAATCCCATGCTGCCCCTGCTCACCTCTTGGGATTGTTTAAAGACTGGCATTTTCCGATAACAGAGGCATTAATCTCAGCTGATAGGCTCGTAGGCTAGCTCTCATAACATTATTTGAAAAATCTGAACCAATTCTGTCGCTTCCAAGTTCCTTCTGCCGTTCTAGTTCCATAAGGCCTGTGATTTTTTTTTTTCTCGAATGTTCTCTGGTTTCCTGCACACTTGTGGAAACATTGCCTGTGAAAGTTCTTGGATGCCTATACTCGGCACAAGACGCTGACAGACGGGTTAGCCACTCATGATAAACGTACTAATTGAGCCAATTATAATTAGGCTTATTTGTGAGCTGGTGACATTTTCCAATTGCTTGACTTGAACGTGTGTGAAAAAATAAACACTTTTTTCATTGTTTCTGCAATTTTGCGGATGATGCAAAAATGCAAGTTAATATTAATAATAAGAAGCAATTATGGTGACGAATGCCGAAATGAGCATCCCCTTTATATAGCGTTTTCATTTTCCGTCTAAATGTTGCCAATTAGACCCAGAAGGTCAATGTAAGATTCAAACCATATTCATAGGAACAATTTTAACAACGAGCGCGGTCCAATTATGTTTGATTGCTTCCATTTGTGATATGGTCGCAGATTATGGAAGACTGCGCTATTGTTTAGAAGAGAGAGCAGAAACCCATTTCTTTTGACTGCTTTCCAGATAGTCGTTTGCAATGTCATTTAGCCTGCACGTTTGAATAAGCAATGTTTTGGACCAACAGCCCCCGCCCGACTTAAGTCAGACATCTTACATGTGCGAGGCCAGCTGGCGGAGCACAGTCACAAACATTGAGTCTCAGCCAACACATCTGTCCAGGACAATAGAACACCTCTCTCCCTGATACATGATTTTCTTACACATGGACAACAGGTGCGGAAAAAGTTACAAAAAATTTCAAAGATGACCGCCAGTGAGCTCACAAGCGTGAGCACGCAGAGGCTCAAGTCTTTAAATGTTTTTGTAATAAACTTTTACAAAACATTCAAAGATGGCCGCCCTTGAGTGCATATGCATGCATAAGCGCACGCTTGGGCAACTGTTTTGGAATGGGTTAAATGCCCATTTCAAAAGATGGTGACCACAAACAGTACGCTGGCTGTGAAGCATGCCAAGCGGCAGAAAGGTCCCAGTAGTAATGTCTGGGGTCTGCTGAGCCCCCACAAACTTCAAAATAAGTATATAAAATAAAAAAAAATGTGTTTTCTTTTTTTTTTTAAACACAATTGCCCACAAGTCCCTGGAACTGAAAGGAACTACCTACTTTGTGGATGAAGATACTGTGCTTGGGTAAAATGGCGTAACTCGATGACTAAAGTGGGCTGACCCTTTGCCTATGTTATTGACTGTCATTGCGAAGCAAAATGAAAATGACAATTAAATAGACCGATGGATGAAGAGGGCTGCTAGAAAGCCTCTATTTGTAAGCATATATATCCATATTTTGTTTAATAAAACTCCAGACCTAAAAAGCAGCAGCATTGCAAGCTTTTCTCTCACACAGCATAACCTGATACAAGCAGCATAAGTCCAGGCTTCCTGGACACGCACAGTGCTCGTAAAAACAAAAAAAAAAACTGTAAAACCTTCACTCACACACACAAGAGTGGTACCACATAGATGGAAGCAGTGCAAGCTTCCATGAGACATGAGACAGGAAAATCAAAAGGTTCAGTAGCAGTACATGCTTCTCACTCACATATATTACTGGTATACTAGAGGCAACAACCATTTCAAACTTACCTGACTCACACAAACCTGGTATAGTGTAGTCAGCAGTAATACACACTGCACTCGCACATACAACCAGTACCGGAAATGTCTTCGAAACACAGGAGTGGTAGGGATGGTCAGCAGCATTCAAACTGTGTTATTTTAGCACATGATGGGCCTCATTATGCGTAGGGCAACGGCACAAGGAATCTTGCTGCACTGCTCTACGTCAAAACAAAAGAGCAGGAATGCGCCGTATCTGTGGGATAGCGCACATTCCTGTCCTTTTCCCCTGCACCTGCGCACAATGGGCTACCATGCGCCAACGCAGGCAACCTTGGACCATGGTGCAAGGGTGCCTACTTTGCGGGGCTGATTGATTTTGTGCCGGATGGGACACCTTCCTGCACAAAATCAATCAAACAATTAATTTTTTCCTCATTACGCCGCCCTAACTCCACCCCCGGGGTGGTGTTAGATTCTCAGGCATTCCCAGGTTTACAATTTCTCGTAAATCTGGGAATGCTTCAGATTTCATGGGTGTTGCGTGGTGACACCCATAGCAACAACCCTGGAACGCGCAAAAGTGCCGCAATGGGCCTCATAAAAGAGGCCCAATGTTTCTGTGGGGGCAGAATTTAAGATGCAAGTTATTTACCTTGAAGGAAATGCGCTAGGGAGGATCTGGGCACCAACACTTCAATGGTCGTATCTCCCTCCAATCAGTTCCCTAATGTCTGATTTGTGAGGTCATCCAATCATTTCCCTTTCCTTATTCCTTGCTAGTGGCATAGATAAGGAAGAAACCAGTCAAACACTTTCATGTCAACTCACATTGGAATTTCCTAGACATTGCACATAATTGACATACTCTACAGCAGTCCCTGATGACAAGCTTAGGGCCATCATGCAGCCCCACGGGATTTTCATCACAGTGCCTGAAAGCAGTGACTCTGGGCATCAAAAAACCTTTCGGTTGGGCTTTACTAACATATAGTCTGGGTTAACCTAGCAATCCATTTCATCTAGCTAATCAGGGACTAGGACCACATCTCCTGAGCACTTTTTGGGCATTCTGGCAGGAGAGAAGGCATGAAAAGCAATATCCCCACTCAGTAGCGGTTGGTGGTGGGAGTGCCGCCGGGCGCTGACGTGGGGTGGGGGAGGGGCAGGGTGGGGGTAGTAAACTACAGATTACGGGCGATTACAGGTAAGTACACATATAAATAAATAAAACGAATTTCGTTTCTCGCGCTGCATCACATTTGGCGATGCAGCGCGAGAAACGAAATTCGTTTTATTTATTTATATGTGTACTTACCTGTAATCGCCCGTAATCCGTAGTTTACTACCCCCCACCCTGCCCCTCCCCCGCCCCACGTCAGCGCCCGGCGGCACTCCCACCACCGACCGCTACTGTCCCCACTTTATAAACCACATCCTGAACGACTGTGAGTGAGTGAGCCCGAAGTTTTTAAGGGAGGTGGGGCCCTCAAAGAGTCAAGCAAGTTCCATCACTATTATACAGGCCAAAATTGCATCGAGCATTCATTGACCTTTGTCAAGTGCTAGCACTAACTCTTTTAGCCCAAGTTTTAGGTGCTTTGGCAAAGCTCTGCATCTTTTAAACAGTAAATAAGTGCACTAGGTAACTGTTTTGTTTCAAGTGAACTCTCTAAATTAAAGTTTATTTTTCACCGTATCACTTTTGCCCCCTCCATCCTACAGTGTTTCACTTATCTTGGTCAGAGATATGCTAAAACATGGGGCTACCAGAAGGCGCCTGGTGGATCCATATATTTTTCCTTTTAACAGTCTAATTTAATGAAGACACTGGTAAGGAATGCCAAGTGTTCAGTTGTGCTGTACAGCGGTGTATCGTTTGTGTTTCTCTGTAGAGGAAAGTTGAAGGTGTCTGAAGAGACACAGAAAAAGCTTTCAATCTGTGAATCAGCAATCAGCTTTCGTATCAGGTTGCGAGGATGTGGCAGCAGGAGAGATCTTCTGATATACCTTCCAGTGCTTTACCAGTTACATCACCCCCTACAGACTGGCTTGGTCCCCCATTCTACCTTCTGTCCGCTGGACACATGATCATAACCTGCTGCTATTTATGCAGTGTTATGCCAAAAAGCACTCTCTGACCATCACCTTTTAACAGTTGCGGCCTGTGTCACAATAGGCTGGCGGGGTGGGGGTAGAGGGGATCAATGGATGATGAGACAAAAAAACCCCACTTATCTGCTGTATCGCCACATCGCGCTCCTCTCCACTGCAGGCACAGGCTCTCATAGTGCAGTGTGGCCAATCCTGACGCTGCTTTCAGCAGCATGGAAGCAGCGTCAGGCTTGGCCTGAGCGACCACAATTTGCTCTCCCTGTTAGACTGGGAGCCTGTGCCTGCTCTCTCCAACACGGCAACGCAGCTCAGGTTGGAGCGAGCTTCAGTGCGCATGATGGTTTAGCTGTCATGAGACAGCTGGCCAAACTGTCAACACTGCAAAACACTCCTCCTAGTGCCTCTCATCCCCCTGGCCCCACCCCAACCTCGTCTCCTAGAGCAAAAATAAAATGATAATAAACAAGGGTTTATTATCGTATTATTATATTTTTTTGCTGCTGGCAAGTGGGGGTGACACTCCTCCACCATAGCAGAGGAGCCGCCGCTGCCTTTAAAACAGCTCTAGACTTACAGTATAAACAGCCTGGCCACCGCCAAGAAATACACAGGCAGAATAAACCTCCGATGATGCAGGGCTGCTGCAAGATACTGCATTGTGCGAGGCAGTACTATCAACAAACACTGTCAATGGTCCAGAGAGCAGTAGCGACCGGTGTTGTGGATGAGTGGGAGAGCGGGCGGGTGGGGAGAGGGGGGCCTATGGGATAACGGGTGGGGCAAACAAAAAAAAATAAGAATAAAAAAAACGTACCTCCAGCCTGCCGCGTCACGCTCTTCTGCTCCTCTTCTCGCAGGCAGACTGCCAGACTGCCCTACTGCCCTGAGGTCAATCCCAAAGCTGCTCTCATGCATGAGAGCGGCTTCAGGATTGGCCTGAGCACCCTCCATTTGCGCTCACAGACAGACTAGAAGCCTGTGCCTGCTCTCTCCAACCCGGCATTGCAGTTCAGGTTGGAGAGAGCTTCAATGCGCATGACGGTTTGGCCAGCCTGAGACAAACGGCCAAACCATCATGCGCACTGAGGCAGTGCACTACCTCCTCTTGTCATCCCCTTGGCCCCGCCCCCACGACTTGGAGGAAAGGAAAAATTAAACAATAATAAAACGCGTTTATTATCATTTTATTTTTCCCTTCCTGCCGTTTTTGGGGGAGGGGCGCTCCTCCGCCATAGCGGAGGAGCCGCCGCTGCCAGAGAGGTACACAAGAAGGCCACTGCCAGGGGCCCACGCTCTTCAATGCTGAGTACTATATTGACACTTATAGAGGTGCCAGGAGACCCATGTCCTAAAATTTAACAAGCAAATCCTTATGATGGAAAAAATGAAACCGTAAGTACCTGCAAGCTCAGTGCTGTTGTCTGAAAAAAAAAACAGACTTACTGGGAGTCACCCTAGTGACATGGTGCCATTTGACAATTCTGAACACCCCCACTCCAGCTGATGAAGGGGTGTTCACAACGCCTGATTTCTGGTGTCTTGGGATTTAATAAGATGCAGTCGCCTGCCAACCACAGCGCAAAAGGAGGTTGTTCTGTTTCAAGGGATGGAGTCAGTGGGGAAGGCAGTCCTGTCAAGTGTGCAATTTTAAAATTTGGCAAAGCACGAAACTTCATCAACTGGCAAGTGAGTTTTACCTCAAAAACATTCAATTTAGTCACCCACAGCTGAGCATTATGCATGGAAATCCTTAAAACTATTTGATGTGATCTCTATCTCCTAAAATAGCAAAAAGGAAATCTTTAATAAAAAAGTCCTGCTGCCACTTTTACTACAGCTTCAGTTAGGGCAACTGTCGTGGAGTTTGCCTTCTAAATCCAAGTGCAAACATTTCATTCCTCCCCATTTAATAAGCATTGTGTGTGAACGTCTGCCAATATTGGCCATTGCTGTTTGTTTGCTGTTTGTAATACAAAATGTCAAGCCGACAGAGTGGAATACAGAATTGCATTGGACTATGGAAACCAAAACCGTTCCCTTTCCTACAGAAGAGGCATACTACACCCTCAGACAGAAAAATTTACTTTTTAATGCAAACCTCCCTGGTAAGCACCGCTGCCAGATAGCAGCTAACAAAAACAAACTCTCCAAAATATGATGCCCAATTCATAAAGAAAGAAGTCATTCTTCATTTGCAACTTGCACCAAAATACACTTTTAAATGTACTACTTTATGGAATTCACTAACATTTCTAAGAGCACCTATGGAAAGTTTATTTATTTATTTATTTATAGAGCGCAGCATTCATCCCGGAGGATATCACGGCGCTAAATAGCGAGAGATTATGGTGAGGCTGCCAATCAAGGCATATGGTCTATTAGAAATTTACGTCTTAGGAAACAGATGGGTCTTGAGATTTCTCCTGAAGGCCAGGTAGTCAATAGTGAGGCGCAAATCTTGGGGAAGTTCATTCCATTTCCTGGCCGCCAGGTATGAGAACGAGCGTCCTCCAGATCTAACTTTTTTTATACGCTTTGTCCTGGCCAGGGCTTGGTGGAGTGAACATAGGCTCCTTGAGGGGACATAGAATTCAATTTTATTCTGTAGAACTCTAGGGCCACGTTGGTGGAGAGCCTTGTGTGCATGACTGAGCAGCTTAAACACTGCTCTTTGTCGCATGGGCAACATTTCGTTTCTTGCGCTGCATCACATTTGGCGATGCAGTGCGAGAAACGAAATTCGTTTTATTTATATGTGTACTTACCTGTAATCGCCCGTAATCCGTAGTTTACTACCCCCCACCCTGCCACCCCCGCCCCACGTCAGCGCCCGGCGGCACTCCAACCACTGACCGCTACTGTCCATACCCCTCCCCACCTTGGAATACCCTTCCCACCCTGGATAAGGCTTTAGGTCGGCCTTTGACAGACATATCAAAGGTAAATTCCGCCATAAAAGTAAATTTTTATTTTTTTATTTTTATTGAGCAGATTCATAACCTTACAATCGAGAATCAGAATGCATATGAATATACAATAAAAAAGAATAACATTATGCATAAATACCAAACATTTAGGTTTTTCGAAGAGATATTTCATTTAATTTCTAATACGTCTTTCAAAGGAAAGGCACTAGCTAGTGGAGCATAAAATTATGACAGTACCCTGACCAGAATCCTTATAAAGTGCAAAAGAATTTAATAAGATGTGTTTCTAAGATTCCTCAAAATGCAAAAACGACGGATATAGAACATAAGGTTATGTTGTTACGCTAACCAAGCCTCATTATAAAGTGCTGGAGATTAGATAAAGTGCCTTACAGTTCTCAAAGTGCTTCAATAGATCCAGTTGATGAGTGATTGTGCTGTCTCACATAATCTTCTTACTAATTTATATAAAACGAAGAATTTCAGGATAGTGGACCTGCACTAATATTTATGTCTATGCCCTCGAGATTCCTAATGCAACTGCGCCCTCTCGATCCAAGGACTCTATGGCTTGATGAGATCTAAGATTATACTAAACCATGCTAGACCTCCCTGTCCCAATTAATGATTAAATTCAAGTATTGCCAAGAGGCGTTAAATCGCAACAGCCCCCCTACCCTTTTGGCATAGGCTTCCTCAAATTGCTTCTTTCTAGTCATTTAACTAAACCATTCTTGATACTCGGGAACCCTAGAGGTTCGCAACCTTTGCAGAATTGTAGAGCGAGCCACTGTGAAAGCTATTGGCAAACATTTCTCAACCGATTCAGATACATTCTGGGGTTGCCCATTATGTAAAAGGCCAAAGAGTACCAAAGCTGGATCTAGATTAATAGATACGCTAGTAGCCGAATTTAAAACTGACACTAACTTGGACCAGAAGGCTCTTAATCCAGGACAGGAGTAAAAAATATGTAGCCAGCCCCCCTCACCCTGATGCTTACAACGGAAGCCGCAGTTTTCGAGAGCTGGGAATATTTTCTTAAATACCTTGGGTGTGTAATAGGCCATCCAGCGGGAGATAAAAGACATTCTTGTAAAATTTGTCGCTTTCAGGGACTTGTAGCCTAAAAGCGATATTGTCTCCCAATCCCTCAGTGAAAAATCGCAGTGCGTTGTGAGCCGTATTTTGTCTAACATGTTGTTAATGCCGTTTGGATGTATCTCTAAGTCATGTATTTGTTCATACCAATTCTCTATTCCGGCCATCTTTGAACTGAACAGGGCTTGGTATGGCTATCCTGAGCAAGATCAAGATTATAATCTTTAAAAATGAAATGAAAAAATGAAACAATCTGATGATAGGAGAGAAAAAGCAATGAGCCTAGTTCACTACCCCGAGCAGAGATTTTGAGCTAAGTCATCCATATACCCTGAAGAAACAAGTGGCCGACCTCTCTGAACCCGGCTTGCTCCCAAAGAGTAAGAGTGGCCGATGGAATTGTCAAGCCAAGATATCGTAACTCCCAAAGCGTGAGGAACACCCAGCTTGAAAAATTTTTATTACGACGGTATAAACTCAAAAAACTGGCACTTAAATCTGCTAAAACATTATATCTAGATTTCTTTGGCAATTTAGGAACCTTAATAAAAGCAGGTAAATGGATGCCAGCATCCTGCATCGTTCTATCTAAGCAGAAGGGGTCCATTACTCCACTACGTCCAAAACTCTAGAATAAAGAGTGCTGCTTGCTAATAATCTTGGAAATTGGGAGAAGCCAGCCCACCGTGCAGGATGTCCAGCTGGAGGGCAGAATATTTTGCCCTAGGTGCTTTATTATTCCATATAAAATGCCTAAGAAGTACATCTAGATCTGTAAAAAAAATAATTCTTAACTTTAATGGGGATGTTCGAAAATAGAAAAATAAAAGCGGAAGGACAGACATCCTAATAAGGGCTACTCTTCCTACTAAAGTCAAGGGAAGCAGAGTCCATTTTTTGAGTAGCCTCTTTATCTTGAAAAACATTGGAAGGTAATTTAGCTGAAAGAGCTTAGAATAATCGTGAGTGACATATGCCCCCAAATAATGAATTGGTGCTTGATGCCCTGCCTGAGAATGCAGAAGTGCTGGGAGGGCCTGAAGAGTAGAATTGAAAAGCAGAACTTCTATTTTTGTTGGGCTGATCTTATACCCCCGATATCCCTAAACTGATCGAATTCATCTAGTGCCTGCTGGACATTTCCCCTTTCCGGTTTCAAGTATAAGATGATATCATCTGCAAACAGTTTTAATTTAGTCATACCTAAAAGAGGTGCCTCTATAGTCTGAGAAGCCCTAATCCTAATCGCTACAGACTCTATAAAAAAGATAAATAATAAAGGCGAAAGGGGGCAACCCTGACGGGTCCCCCTCTTGATTGCGACTGTGCTGTCTAGATGTGAATTGACCAAAACCTTTGTGTTGGCTCCGAGATAGATTTTGGATAGCATAGTGACAAACCCTAAAGAGAACTCAAACCTTTGCAAGCCAAAGAACAGCGCCTCCCAGTAAACCAGATCGAAAGCTTTCTCCGCATTGACCATGATGACAGAAGCCTTCGTCTGGTTAATTTAAAAGTAATTAATTGCCTGAAGTAAGAAACTTGTATTAGCAGCCATCAGCCGCCCAGCAACAAAGCCTGTTTGGTCTCCGTGGATTACGGCCTGAGCCAACGGAGTGGTCCGAATGGCCCTCAGCTTCATGAACAGCCTATAATCAGCGTTAAGAAGACTTATGGGCCTATACAAGTTAACGTCCTCAGGGTTTTTACATTTCTTTAAGAAGCTGACAATCGTAGAAACCCTAAAGTACGAAGATAATTCCCCTCCTTAATGTTATTAAATAAATCGGTCAAGAAAGGGAGTAATTCGCTGGCAAAGGTTTTGATCAAATTCAGCTGGAAAGCCATCATTGTCTGCAGCCTTACCAGAAGGCATTGAAGCTAAAACATCTTTTAGGTGAAATAGTTGAGATGAATTGATGAGCCTGGGTGACCTCAAGGGGCGGTATTTTAATGGACTGAAAATACTGGGCTTTGCTTATCAGAGAAGTGGGATAGCTGGTTTCGTATACCGACTTATAGTGCTCAAGGAAAACCTTAGCTACTTGGTACTTATCTGTAACAAAATCACCCGAAGCAGGGTTCTTCCATTTCCTCACATACGCAGAATTTCTGTTGATGAGCCTGATAGCTAGTGATTTATTGTAATATAAAACAAATCCCTCAATTTCTGTTTGGCTTTTTCGAAAGCAGAAGAATGTTTGTTTACTCGTGATTTCTGATCTACAGCAGCTTGCAGCTTAGCAACTTTTTGGGGATGCTCTCTGTGTTGGAATGCCTCATAGGAAATAATATGTCCCCTGGTGGTAGCTTTGAATGCCTTACATATAGAAAAAACAGAACTTGTAAGCTGATTTAATTTGAACATTTTCTTAATTAATTCCCTCATCTCACTGACCCATTATTCATATGCTAGTAACGAGCGGTCCAGCTGCCACCTGGGCCTCACGTTCCGATTAACCTCGACCGCGATAGTAACAGAAATAAGGGCATGATCAGAAAAAGAATTGGCCCTGATATTAGAGCCTGCCCTTATTATCGAATGGGGAAGTAGAAAGAAATCAATGCGGGAAGCAGTACGATACCAGCTTGAAAAACAGGTAAATTGTTTAGCAGTGGGGTGGTCAACCCTCCATGGGTCAATCAGATGGAGATCTTCCTTCAAGGTATCAATAACCTTTTTAGTTCAAGGTTTTAATTGCTGTTTTGCTTTATTAGAGGTATCATTCCTAAACTCCTGAATAAAATTAAAATCTGCCCCCAAAATAATCGGCCCGACTGCTCCTAATGAAATTTTATAGATCTGCTGCAGTGGTTCAGGTACATCGGTCACTGGGGCATAATAGTTTACTAGGTTGATAGAAAACCCATTAACCAAAGACTTGACTCAAAGCTAGCGACCCTGCAGGTCCCTTATTATATTTCTTAGAACCCAGTTGAGGGCTCTACCCAAAGAAATTGCGGCCCTCCTTACTGCCATCCCGACGGAAGAAAGCAACGCATAAGAGTACTGCCTTGGTATGAAAATCATTGGGTAATCATTCTTAAGATGGGTCTCTTGCAGGATTAATACTTCTGGAGAAAAAGAAGCAATCCATCTAATCAGTGCCCCTCGTTTTTGTCTATTCACCATTCCATTAACATTACAGTATAGAATTTTGATTTTATAAGCTATTTTCAATGATTAGTTCTAAATGCTAAATGCCATAGCCATGTAAAAAAAAACGACTCATTTTTGAATAAACATAGATTCTGACCTCCTCATCTACCCCCAAACGGAATGTACAAAAGACGAATCTGCTCATTACATTTTCTTTTGTGAATGGGGTCCAAAGTGTGTAGGTTAGTAGCCGTACTTTGAATTATGCTCTTAAAACATCACAAACCAATGTGCTCCTTTAACCATATGTTCTTTCTGTGTCCGATTTGACTGCACATACCTTATTGATAACATCTTAACCATATTTACAGCCACGGTAATTTAATAGACAAAGACTGGAAAAATTTGCACACTTAACAGCGTGTAGCTGCTCTGTAAACCTTTATGAATAATGAAGGAATACTGCATGCACAAACAATGGAAGGCATCTGCACACAAGATGTTACTCGTTAATACTGTAGAATGTTCCAAAGACAGGTGAAGCATGAACAACTAGTAATTTCACGGTTGAGTTCAACCAGAGGAACAAGAGATAATTAGATGCAGTGTAGAGCAGATAGATCTCCTGCACTGTCTCCATGATAAGTTTGACTCGATGTTAGTCATCATTTTATTGATGAACATAGACTTCTTTTCAGTGGCTGCATGTTACTGTTAACTTCAAGATGAAGAGACTCATCCAAAGGGATCTCTGATAGAATATTGATTCCAACAATATCGAGGGACATAAATATCGATTCAATAATATTGATTACAAAATTATAGTTTCCCTGTACTCATAATGGTAAGTACACAAATATCGAAAAAAATATATTATTGTAAGCTAATTCTTATTTAAAAACATACAAAAATATTGTATTTATATATATATATTACCTACTGGCGGTTACCAGTAGGTAGTTATAGTTAGGACCTTGTTTCTATTCAAAAAGCGTTTTTTCTTTTGCCAATATCTTTGGCGCCGTTTGATGAAATTTCGCGCAATTCTCAAAACTAATGGTTCACTCAGGTAAGCTCCTGTCTTGAAAGTTTCGGGGTGATTCGTCAAGCGGGGGCCGAGAAAAAAAGGGGGTCCCAAAACACGTTTTCCCCATGTTAATTTCCATAGGAACTTTAGAAAAAGCTACAGCCCGAACTGCTGAACGGAATTACACCAAATTTGGCAAAGAGGTAGGTCTTGGCCCAGAAAGCGTGCTTTTTTAAAAATTGTGTAAATCCATTCAGTAGTTGCTGAGAAATTCAAAAAATAAAAATTTATATATCTGAGCACCGAGGAGGATTCGTGAACCCTCCCGAGCACGAGCTTCATTCTGATTGGCTGCCAACACTACAAACGAGAATGTGTTGGCAGCCATCTTGTGACTCGGTAACTGAGTCACAAGAAAATAGTAGAAAAAAAGGTAAAAAACAAGAAAAGGGGACAGGGTAGAAACACCCTGACACCCTAGGCCTGCTCAAGGGGTCCCACAAGGACCCCCAGGAAAAAAAAGCATTTAAAAAAAAAAAAATTCGGCAGAGTTCGCGCTGGGTGTGCGAATCCGGTTGAAAAAATAAAAAAACGAAGCACGGGCTCCCACTCTTCGTTTTCTATAAGCCCCCGGGTGGGCCAGGTCCCGGGCAATGCCTAATTAATTAGCTGGGGCCCGTGGGGGCTCCCACAGCCCCAGGGAATGCCACCTCCCCGGGGCTTAGTTAATTATATGCGGGGGGCACGCAGCCCCCCTCGCAGACCCGGGTACCACCACCTCCCCGGGGCATTTATATTTTATGGCGGGCAAGCCCCGGGGACCGCCACCTTCCCGTGGCTTTGAATTATTTTGAGTGGGGGGGCCTCACAGGGTCCCCGAAGCCCCAGGGACCACCACCTCCCCGGGGCAACATGATTTAAATGTGGGGGCCACACGGCCCCCCCGCAGCCCCGGGAACAGCCACCTCCCCAAGGATATTTTCAAAATCAAAGTGTGGGGGGCTCGAGCCCCCCACGCTGTCTCGGGGACCACCACCTCCCCGGGACATTGAATATGTAAATTCGGGGGTCCGTTGAGGGCCCCGGGGACCACCACCTCCAGGGGCTATTTTCACGAAGGGGGGGAGGGCGTCCCGGAGCCCTCGATGGCCCTGGGGACAGCCACCCACCAGGGCCAGCTCCTGCAATGTCCCAGGGTGCCCACCCCCTGGACATTGCCATTTGCTATGGCAGGGCGGGAGCACAGCTCCCGCCCTGCCATAGCAAACACTGCTTTGCTTCTTGGAAGTGAGAGCAGGAAAACCTGCTCCCGCTTCCAAGAAGCAAAGCAGAATTGCTTTTGGACAAGGGGAGCTGCATGTTAGCAGCTCCCCTTGCCCAAAAGCAATGCCGGCTCCCGCAGGAGGCGGGGAGCCGGCAGGGACCGTGGGGGCATTGGGGCTCCCCCCACGGTCCCCAACGCTGAGGCCAGGCCCCGGGGGATGGGGTCCCCGGGGCCAGAAATGGCCCATGGAAGGGGGGCCACGCGGCCCCCTTCCCGAAAAAAATAATATAAAAAAAGCATTGGCCATGCCCCGGGGGATGGGGTCCCCGTGGCCAAAAATGGCCTAAGGAGGGGGGCCATGCGGCCCCCCTCAAAAAAAAATAAACAAGGCTGGCCAGGCTTGGGGGATGGTGTCCCCGGGCCTGATGTGGCCCAGGGGAGGGGGGCCACGCGGCCACCCTCTCATGAAAATCTAAAAAATGAGGCCAGGCCCCGGGGATGGGGTTCCCGGGGCAGAAGTGGCCCAGGGGAGGGGGCCACGTGTCCCCCCTCCTGGGAAAAATAATTTTTTTTGTTGATAAAAACAAGGCCAGGCCCCGGGGGATGGGGTACCCCGGGGCCAATAGTGGCCCAGGGAAGGGAGGCCACACGTCCCCCTTCCCGTTTAAAAAAAAAAAAATGCTCAGGCCCTGGGGGATGGGGTCCCCAGGGCCCAAAAAATACTAAAAGAAGGGGGGCCACACAGCCCCCCTTTAAAAAATTTAAAAAAACAGAAAAGCCGGCATCTCTCCGGAGGCCCCGCCCCCTCCCTGTACCACTGTGTAAATGCGCCCCCTGGTGCATTCTAAGTTGGAGGATTAAGTCCCCTTGATTCCTGAGGGTTCCTGGGGGCCAACTAGCCCACCAGGTACCTCCAGTAAGCCCCACACAGTGATATTGCTGAGAGGTGGTCCGAGGCCACGCCCCTTTTTACACTACTCTGCAAACGCGCCTCTTGGCACACTGCTGGTGGGGCGATGAGGTCCTCTTGTGTCCTGAGGACTTCAGGACACAAGTGGACTTTATCCTCCGAGCAGCAGTGTGCCAGGAGGCGCGTTTGCAGAGTGGTGGAAAAAGGGGGCGTGGCCTCAGACCACTCTCAGCAATCCAGCTGTGTGGGGCTTACTGGAGGTACCTGGTGGGCTAGTTGGCCCCCAGGGACCCTCAGGAGGCAAGGGGACTTCATCCTCCAACCAAGAGCATGCCAGGAGGCATGTTTGTGGAGTGGTGGACAAAGGGGGCATGGCCTGTGTCAACCTATCAGCAATGCCCCTATCTGGGGCATACTGGAGGTACCAGGTAGGCTAGTTGGCCCCTAAGGACCCCAGCAGCAAAGGGGACTTTAATCCCCATCCAAGAGCGCACCAAGGAGTGCGTTTGCAGAGTGGTGGGGAAAGGGGGCGTGGCCTGCTATGACAACTTAGCAATCCCGCTGTGTGGGACTTACTAGAGGTAATGGGAGGGGTAGTTGGCCCCCAAGGTTGTCCTTGGGAGCCAACTATCTCTCCTATTACCTTCACTAAGTCCCACACAGTGGGATTGCTAAGAGGTCTTCGGAGGCCACGCCCCCCTTTCTCCACCACTCTGCAAAAGCGTCTCCTGGCACAGTACTGGTTGGGGGATGAAGTCCACTTTACTCCTGAGGGACTTTGGGGGCCAAGAAGACCTCCTGGTACCTCCTGTAAGTCTTACGCAGTGGAATTCCTGAGCGCTGGTCAGAGGCCCAGTCCCCTTTCTGCACCACTCTGCAAACGTAACTACCAGTTCAAAGAAGCATTTGTAATTAAATAGGTCTCGCATTTGCGAGAATTAGAGCTGTTGGTGTTGTAAATGTAAAAGATTTTTACTAATATTTTTTGGTGTGGAGTGGATGTACGTTGTGTGTAGTGGAATTATGTGGTATGTTGTGCAGTGAAATTATGTGAATAGAAAGTATGTGGTATTTAGTGTATAGGAATTATGTGGAGTGGGATTATGTGTTTTGGAGAGTAATTATGTGGTATTGTAGTCTGTGTTGTGGAGTGGTAACCTCAGGTTTAGTCTTCCTCATTTCCATAGAAGCTAAACTATAAACTCAATGAGACACAAAAAAAAGGGCAGGGCCACTGGAAATATGTGACTGTTCGGCTGCACCAATTTTCACATAATTAAACATTTTCCGCATTCGCCAAATATTCCATCATCTGCTGTCTAATCTGCAGATTTGAACAAAAAAGCCTTGTTTCTAGCTCAAACGGCTCAAATGTTCCCAAAAATGGAGCGTCACGTGTTACAGTGTGGTGGAAGGCCCTTTGCAAAGCTGGAATGGTCACGTGTTACTTATTGCTAAATGTGGGTGTTAAATTGGTACTAATGGTGCACAAACCTCTCTTCTTTCTGTGCCTCTCTTGCCTCTTTCTGCACCTCTCTTGCCTCTTTCTACACCTCTCTTGCCTCTTTCTGCTCCTCTCTTGCCTCTTTGTGCATTTCTCTTGCTTCTTTCTGCACCTTTCTTCTTCTTTCTCCACCTCACTGTCTTCTTTCTGCACCTCACTTGCTTCTTTCAGCACCTCTATTGCTTTTTTCTGCAGATCTCTTGCCTCTTTCTGTACCTCTCTTGCCTCTTTCTGCACCTCTCTTGCCTCTTTCTACACCTCTCTTGCCTCTTTCTGCTCCTCTCTTGCCTCTTGGGTGCATTTCTCTTGCCTGTTTCTGCACTTCCATTGCCTCTTTCTGTACCTCTCTTGCATCTTTCTGCACCTCACGTGCCTCTTTCTGCACCTCACTCTCTTCCTTCTGCACCTCTCTTGCCTCTTTCTGCACTTCTCTTGCCTCTTTCTGCACTTCTCTTGCCTCTTTCTGTACTTCTCGAGCCTCTTTCTGTACCTCTCTTGCCTCTTTCTGCACCTCAAGTGCCTCTTTTTGCACTTCTCTTGCCTATTTCTACACTTATCTTGCCTCTTTCTATTACTCTCTTGCCTCTTTGTGCACCTCTCCTACCTATTTATGCACCCCTCTTGCCTCTTTTTGCACCTCTGTTGGTTCTTTCTGCACTGCTCTTGCTTCTTTCTGCATCTCTTTTGCACATTTCTGCATTCCTCATGCCACTTTCTGCACCCCTCTTCCCTATTTCTACACCTCTCTTGCCTCTTTCTGCACTTCTCTTGCTTCTTTCTGCACTGCTATTGCTTCTTTCTGCATCTCTCTTGCAAATTTCTGTATCCCTCTTACCTCTTTCTGCACCCTGTTCCCTCTTTCTGTACCTTTCTTGCCTGTTTCTGCACCTCTCTTGCCTCTTTAGGCACCTCTGTTGCTTCTTTCTGCACTTCTCCTGCCTCTTTCTGCACCCCTTTTGCCTCTTTAAGCACCTCTGTTGCTTCTTTTTGCACTCCTCTTGCTTCTTTCTGCTCCCCTCTTGCCTCTTTCGGTACCCCTCTTTCCTCTTTCTTCACCTCTGTTGGTTCTTTCTGCACTGCTCTTGCTTCTTTATTCACCTCTATTGCAAGTTTCTGCATCTCTCTTGCCTCTTTCTGTACCCCTCTTCCCTCTTTCTGCATCTCTCTTGCCTCTCTCTGCACACCTGTGCCTTCTTTCTGCACCCATTTTGCCTGTTTCTGCAACTCTCTTGCCTCTTTCTGCACTTCTCTTGCTTTCTTTCTGTACCCTTCTTCCTTTTTCTGCACATCTCTTGCCTCTTTCTGCACCTCTCTTGCCACATTCTTCACATCTCTTGGTTCTTTCTGCACTGCTCTTGCCTCTTTCTGCACCCCTCTTGCCTCTTTGTGCACCTCTTTTGCTTCTTTCTGCACGTCTCTCTCCTCTTTCTGCACTTCTATTGCCTCTTTCTGCACCTCTCTTGCTTCATTCTGCACCCCTGTTGTCTCTTTCTGCACCCCTGTTGTCTATTTTGGACTCGTCTTCCCTCTTTCTGAACCTCTCTTGCATTTTCTGCACTTCTCTTGCTTCTTTCTGCTCCTCCCTTGCTTCTTTCTGCACTCTTCTTCCCTTTTTTGCATCCCTCTTGCCTCTTTCTGCTGTTGTCTTGCCATTTTCTGCACCTCTCTTGCTTTTTTCTGCACCTCACTTGCCTCTTTCTGCACTTCTCTTGCTACTTTCCACACCTCTGTTGCTTCTTTGAGCAATTCTCTTGCCTCTTTCTGCACTTCTCGTGCTTGTTTCTGCACCTCTCTTGCGTGTTTCTGCACCTCTGTTGCCTCTTTCTGCACCTCACTTGTTTCTTTCTGCACCCGTCTTGCCTCTTTCTGCACCCCTCTTTTCTCTTTCTTCACCTTTCCTGCCTGTTTCTGCACCTCTCTTCCCTCTTTCTGTACCTCTGTTGCTTCTTTCTGCACTTCTCTTTCTCTTTCTGCACCCTTTGCGCCTCTTTCAGCACCTCTGTTGCTTCTTTCTGTACTTCTCTTCCTTCTTTCTGCACCCCTCCTGCCTCTTTCTGTACCTCTCTTGCCTCTTTGTGCAACTCTTCTACCTTTTTCTGCACCCCTCTTGCTTCTTTTTGCTCCTCTGTTGGTTCTTTCTGCACTGCTCTTGCTTCTTTCTGCACCTCACTTGCCTCTTTCTGCACTTTTCTTGCTTCTTTCTACACCTCTGTTGCTTCTTTCAGCAATTCTCTTGCCTCTTTCTGCACTTCCCTTGCTTGTTTCTGCACCTCTCTTGCATTTTTCTGCACCTCTGTTGCCTCTTTCTGCACCTCACTTGCTTCTTTCTGCACCCCTCTTGCCTCTTTCTGGCTTCTCTCCCCCTCTTTCTGCACCTCTCTTGCCTCTTTCTGCGCCCCTGTTCCCTCTTTCTGCACCTTTCCTGCCTGTTTCTGCACCTCTCTTGCCTCTTTCTGTACCTCTGCTGCTTCTTTCTGCACTTGACTTGCCTCTTTCTGCACCCTTCGCGCCTCTTTCAGCACCTCTGTTGCTTCTTTCTGTACTTCTCTTCCTTCTTTCTGCACCCCTCCTGCCTCTTTTTGTATCCCTCGTGCCAATTTGTGCATCTCTCCTACCTCTTTCGGCACCCCTCTTGCCTCTTTTTGCACATCTGTTAGTTCTTTCTGCACTGCTCTTGCTTCTTTCTGCACCTCTTTTGCAAATGTCTGCATCCCTCATGCCTCTTTCTACACCCCTCTTCCCTATTTCTCCACCTCTCTTGCTTCTTTCTGCACTTCTCTTGCTTCTTTCAGCACTGCTTTTGCTTCTTTCTGCACCTCTCTTGCAAATTTCTGTATCCCTCTTACCTCTTTCTGCATCCCTGTTCCCTCTTTCTGTATCTTTCTTGCCTGTTTCTGCACCTCTCTTGCCTCTTTTGGCACCCCTCTTGCCTCTTTAAGCACCTCTGTTGCTTCTTTCTGCACTTCTCTTGCTTCTTTTTGCACCCCTCTTGCCTCTTTCTATATCCCTTTTGCGTCTTTGTGCACCTCTCCTGCCTCTTTCTGCACCCCTCTTGATGTTTTCTGCAGTTCTCTTACCTCTTTCTGCACCTCTTTTGCTTCTTTCTGCACTTTTCTTGCCTCTTTCTGTACCCCTCTTGCCTATTTCTGCACCTCTGTTGGTTCTTTCTGCACTGCTCTTGCTTCTTTCTGCACCTCTGACTTAGAGGTAGTTTTATTCCCCCTGCCCTATTATGTACTAGGGCCTTACATGGGAGGTCATGCCAATCACAGGGGTACCCCAACCCATAGTGTACCCTAGTGTATGTAGGTGTTTTCACTGTATTCTAAGTGTCTTTCAGCATAGCACTGGCTCCGGGCATGGTTAGAGTCAGTTACCACCAGTACAATTTAGCAAAAAGGTGGGGGCACAGGATGACTTTGCAACAAGGCCTCTTTCTGCACCTCTATTGGTTCTTTCTGCATATCTCTTGCTTCTTTCTGCACCTTTCTTCATCTTTCTGGACTCCTGTTGCCTCTTTCTGCATTTCTCTTGCTTCTTTCTGCACCTTTCTTCCTCTTTCTGCACATGTCCTACCTCTGTAGGCATAGTTAGAAATTAGCATTTAAAAAACCTTAGAAATTCACCGAAAAAACCATAGGTTTCAGGGACAGTATAGTTAGAAATTAGCATTTAAAAAACCTTTGAAATTCACTGAAAAAACCCCTAGGTTCAGGGACGTCATAGTTAGAAATGAGCATTTAAAAAACCTTTGAAATTCACTGAAAAAACCATAGGTTTCAGGGACGTTATAGTTAGAAATTAGCATTTAAAAAACCTTTGAAATTCACTGAAAACCATAGGTTTCAGGGAAGTTATAGTTAGAAATTAGCATTTAAAAAACCTTTGAAATTCACTGAAAAAACACAGGTTTCAGGGACGTTATAGTTAGGAAGTAGCATTTAAAAACCTTAGAAATTCACTGAAAAAACCACAGGTTTCAGGGATGTTATAGTTCGTTGGACATTTCACTCATACAAAACCAGAGAAATTCGGCCGTTATAGTAAGTTGAGCTAACTATAACTCGAGCCCCGCAATGCACTGCTGATGACATCACATATTACATCACTCATGACATGGTCAGTGACATCACTGATGACATCACTGATGACATCTCAAATGACATCACTGATGACATCATTGATGACATCATCCACGTGATAATCTGATGCACCTCCTCACACCTTAATTAACCTTTGATACACCCACTCTAAATTACAGACTGCCATTCTCAAAACCATATGTATCCGAAAACAACGGTTCTAGCGGGAATACAATAAATCTATACTGGTAATTAAAAATGCACAATCGCGATCAATTAGGGTTAAGGATGTCAGAAAAAGAGAGCCTCGCAGACTTGGTGTTCATAATAATTCTTTTTTATCCAAATTTTTATAATTCAAAAACAATACATACACCGACCGAGAAGAACCACAATAGTGATTATATGTCCCAAGCAAATGAAACCATCTAATACATTGTGAACAGACATGTGATATATACAGAACTTGGTTTCCACAATTATTGAAAAAGACAACGACCACAACATGAATTGATAATAATTATAGCCTCTGTGTACAATAGTCAGAGCTATTTAAAATGGTTCGCTATCAATCGAGTCGACGACGTTTTGACCCTCTAGCAATGTGGGGTCTCCTCAGGACCAAGGGGTAAGGGACAATCTGATGGTAGTATTACAGCCGCGTGAGAGGCACATAAAGTGTGAGACACCCGTGAAATGAGAAAGAAGAAATTAATACTCACACGGGGACTCGGTCGAGCACCCCTTGTGAGAGACGAAGGGCTGTGAACTGGTATTAATCAATTGTGGCTCAGTCACAATAGTGGGCAGGATCAACACCACTCAATGTAGTGGTACCTGAGCAGGATCCTCCGCTGGATAGATAAAGTCGCGGGACCGGTAGTGCCACAGCAGGAGAATAAGGCTTTTGAAATATGCCACATAGGATGAGAACTGCTCTGGTCATCTGCCTGGTAACAATGACCTTTGAAATTCACTGAAAAAACCACAGGTTTCAGGGACGTTATAGTTAGGAAGTAGCATTTAAAAACCTTAGAAATTCACTGAAAAAACCACAGGTTTCAGGGATGTTATAGTTCGTTGGACATTTCACTCATACAAAACCAGAGAAATTCGGCCGTTATAGTAAGTTGAGCTAACAATAACTCGAGCCCCCACAATGCACTGCTGATGACATCACATATTACATCACTCATGACATGGTCAGTGACATCACTGATGACATCACTGATGACATTTCAAATGACATCACTGATGACATCATTGATGACATCATCCACGTGATAATCTGATGCACCTCCTCACACCTTAATTAACCTTTGATACACCCACTCTAAATTACAGACTGCCATTCTCAAAACCATAGACACACCAACACCAGTAACTACATACCCACTCACTGATTCTTAAGTCTACACACACATCCACTCACTCAGCCATACAGTCACTCATACATGCAGTCACTCATCAATACAGCCACTATCATATGCACTCATACACCTATACTGACAGTCACAAACCACCACTCCCCTATAGAGTTACAAACACAGTTACTCAGTCATGCAAAGAATCAATCACACTCCCATTTACTCACCTATACAATTATACACACAGCACCTCACTTATTCATACAGGTACTAACACATATACAATCACTGACACAAGCACACACTCATCCATACAGCCACTCTCACAATCACTCACTCTCACATATAGTCATTTATATAGTCCAACACTCACATTTCTGCCTTTCGCATATGTAGTTACTCACACATGTACCACTGAGACGTCCATTCACTCACCAACACATCCATATACACACTCACCCACCCATACAGCCCTTCACAGATGCACTCTTGAACCCATACACCCAGGGAATCACCCACTCACACATCTATGCATAGTCACACACCCCCAATCACCCACAAAGACACTCAGGCACACATACAGAAAGTCAGACAACCAATCATTAACCCATATAGACACTCATATAGCTACTCACTAACCCATGCAACGGCTTACACACCAACTGACAGACTGAAACAGACATTCACACAGTTTATTCACTAACCCATGCATTCAGTAAGACATGTTTAATTAGTCACTTATACAGTCAGTAACGCACCTACTAAATCATCCATTCAGACACTCATACACCCACTCATTCTTCAATACACCTTGGCCTATATATATATAAAACATATTTAAACTTTACAGAAACACACAGTCACTGGATGATGTCATCAGTGATGTCATTTGAGATGTCAGCAGTGATGTCACTGACCATGTCATGAGTGATGTAATATGTGATGTCATCAGCCGTGCATTGCAGGGGCACGAATTATAGTTAGCTCAACTAACTATAAAGGCCAAATTTCACTGGTTTTGTATGAGTGAAAATGTCCAACTAACTATAACGTCCCTGAAACCTGTGGCTTTTTCAGTGAATTTCTAAGGTTTTTTATTTGCTACTATAAAGAGGATATATATATAAAAATATATTTAAATGAATATAAATACATAAAACAAAAAATATTAACAACTCACATGCAAAATATTAAATAAGTTACAAATTTAATAAATATGAAAAACATTTACTAAAAATGTGAAAAAACAAAATTAAAGAAAAGAATTTGCAAATATATATATATATATATACACACACACATAAATATATACATATATATATATAAAAACACAATTAAATAATTATCATGATTAGTAAACAAATTAATAATTAATTGTCAATAAAAAATTGGCATGTATTTATTACTTCATAAAATTACCACACAATACCCCACAAACTTACCAGCTCACAATTAAATGATAACTAAATTAAATGAATGTAACACGATTTACAATCAAATAAATATAAATTAATAATAAAAAAATATATATTAATAAATTAAATAATAATTAACTTCCCACCCTATACCCTTACAAACCCAGCAGCCCACACATAATATATAACTTAAAATATGATTATCACAATTTACATATTTATAAATCAATTAAATAATTAATAATATATTAATTATTAATTGTTCATTAATTATTACTCAATTAACTTCTAACCCTATAACCCTACAATCCCAGCAACCCTCACCTCATATATGCTTGAAAATATGATTACACAATTTACAAATTAATAATCAATTAAATAATTAATAATAAGTAACTATTAATTTGTAATCAATTATTACTTAATTAACTTCCAACCCTATACCCATACAAAGCCAGCAGCCCACACCTAATATATAACTTCAAAAATACAATTATTACTCATTTTACATAATAATCAGTTAATTAATTAAAAATGCACTACTAATTCAATGTTAATTTTTACTTCATGAACTTCTCACCCTATACTCCTACAAGCCCAGCACACCACAGATAATATATAACTTAAAAACTCAAATTATTACACAATTAATAATCAGTTAAATAATAATTAATTATTAATGTCTTATAATTAATAAACCTCCCACCCTACACCCCATTTGAACCTAGCAATCTGCTACGACAATATAAATTACTATTAGCAATGAAATTAAAAACTCATAAATTACTTAAAATTGCAAACTATATTTAAAGATATTATTAATAATTATACAAACATTAATAACACATAACATTTATATATGAACTAACACACATTAAGATAATTAAAAAACTATATTTTTACAGCTGTATTATTGAAAATGATATTAACAACAACAATATTATTTAAAACGATATTGGTTACCTTAAAAATTGATATTCTTGACAACTATATTTCTGCATCATGATATTTTTATATCACAATATTTTTTTTCCCAATATTTCTGCAACTCAATACTTCTAATTTAGTAATTTGTCCAAATACCCACCCAAAGAGTGGGACATGACCACCAAACAGCCTACCATATTCTAAGGGCCCGATTATGATGTAGTTCGTAAACTCTTCCGACCGAATCGGTTTCGTAATAGTTTCCGACCGAATCAGGTTCTGCGAGTCCGGCGACCGATTATGATGCTTCTGAACATTGTTTGGTAAAACTCGCTTTGACTTCAATGGGAGCCTGTGTTCCGACCGACTACACAGGCTCCCGCTGAAAAAAAGGGGTGGGTGGGGAAAATAGTGCACCCTGTGGCAGGCACCTATAGTGCCTGCCACACTGTGCATGGTTGGAAGGAGAGGTCCCATGGGTACCCCAGGGGCCCCATTCAGAGGCCCCAAGTGACCCCAAAGTCAGATTCCGACAGCTGATCTGTGTCGGAACAACCGATCCGGAAAGGCTGCCCGAATCTGACATCCTAATCGCTCGTTCGGAAACGCGGTCCCTAGACCTCTAGGATTCGGCTCCGACCGACTCGGTTACTCCAAATACCGTTCAGAACCGAGTCGGAAAGTCCGAACGGTTTCCAACCATCTAATCGTTCGTTCAGAAAAGTGTCCGATTCGGTCGGAAAGGCGGGTTCCGAATCGGATTCGGACTAACCGAATGCCATTCGGAGCCTTTCCGAATG
Organism: Calotriton arnoldi; assembly: GCA_963921515.1. NCBI lineage: Eukaryota > Metazoa > Chordata > Amphibia > Caudata > Salamandridae > Calotriton > Calotriton arnoldi. The sequence continues at coordinate 611,495 of CAWUFW010008454.1, read as the reverse complement.
ACTTCGTAATCGACCCCTTAGTTTTCTTTTCAAACGAGCGGGTCCCTGCCCTATGGTGGGAGATGCTTCAGTAAAGAAAATTAAAAAAGAGCGTCAGCTAGCCTGCCTACTCTGCACTTTTTACATTTTCTGAAGATAGACAGTCCTCCCAACAGAGGAGTGTGAAAGATGGATAGACAGGGCATCTGCAATGTTTTGTTAATGTCACATTATCAATTACCTCCACGTTTTCCCGCAAAATGCTTTAAAATATTTTTGGGCACATTTGATAACATAGCTGTTTGATATTGACAATTTAAGGATACACACATCAAATGTTCAACCAATCATTTCATGATCATTGGCTCCTGATTGCATCAACACCTGCACTACTATTGCATGGCTTGTTACTCACTCTTGAATTATAACAATGTCTACCTTCCGAAGCTTCTGGTTCTTTCTTGTACACCTATAATATGTAATCTCATAAGTATCTCAGATATTTCTCTGCCTTTACTACGAAGCTTTTGTAGCCTGTGTCCTCTCCTCTGCATCACATATAGCCTTACCACGCTTTGACTAAGAAGCTGCGAATATGCGACTGTTGATCATTGTCTTGCTTCTCCTTCAAACCCTCTGCTCGCCTTTGTCTCTGCTACATGCCTTCTCTGCATATTATACCAATATTTCTCAATTTCATCTTTTTGCCCCAAACCATGTTGGGGCAATAACCCTCACCACTTATACTCTTGCTCTCTATTGGGTAAAAGTATTTTTGTTGTTAGTATTTCTTCTTTAGTTCAGCCCATTTCTTGGCCTTCAGCTTTTTATGTTAAGACAGGTGGTCCTTTGTTACTTAGGGGCTGATTACGATGGCGGATGGTCTTCAGTCCTTCCACCATCGTTTTGTACTTGGGACTGCCTGCCTACAAGTCAGCAGTCCCACAGTACGAATCACCGAGGCGGTCGCATTGCCTATGTTTTGCTTTGTGGCGGGTGCTGCGCTCTGCACACCTGCCACAAAGCAAAAAAGGGACTGTTTACATATCCCTGCACTACGTGGCAGGCACCATGCGGTGCCTGCCACATGGGCCAGGGATGTGTAGAGTGCCCCCAGGTCCTGTGTCTGGGGGCCAGGGAGTAAGGGGGGGCCCCAAACAGGCCCCCAAAGTGCCCTTTCAGCCTGCTTGTCCATGGCGGGTTAACCCGCCATGAACAGGCGGGCGGAAAGGGACTTCGTAATCCCTACGGCGGTGCCTGGTAGGCACAGCCACCATTGTAGGGACTACAAGCCCCTCCGCCACACCGGTGGGCTCAAGGAACCCGTCAGATGCATGGCGGTCCAACCGACCACCATCACACCACCCGCCATCCGAATGTGCTAGGCGGAAAAGGTGGTTCCAATGGCGTGGAGACTGCCACCGACAGCCTGTTGGTGGTGGTCTCCACGCCATCGTAATGACCCCCTTAGTGCTTAATTTATTTTAGTGCCTGATTAACTGTTTTATTCAACCTGCCTCACTAATTTTAGCACTTTTAGCAATTGCTGTTTTCAATTTGATGACTGACATGTCTTTGTTTTTACTGTCTTTGCACTGACAATAGAAAGACCATGGTGAAGGTGTGAATAATTATCTGCCATTTCCTGCATGGCAGCTATCCTAGACCAGTGTCGTCCTACTTGTGCCTTGTCAGTAGGGTGTCCCTTGAGTCCTATGGCACAGTGATTGGAGGTTCCACTCTCAGAAGACCGTGCCTGCCATTTCAGGCTAGACTGCCCCTATTAGAGCAGAATCAATGCTCATTTGCGCTCTTTTTGTTCCTGTGTAAGGTGGCATGGTGCACAAAAAATTGATGCACTGAATTGCTGCCCAGAGTAATTAACAGTGATTGATACTAAACCAGATAACCAGGCAATTAATTGTGTTGGTGTCCTCACTGAAGATTACATTATAGAATGTTATGGAGAGATGTATTCTATTTTCAGTCAGGAGTAATGATACACTCAGGAGTGAGATGTACAGTGTGATATATAATTTGTGACGGTCCGAAATATACTTATCCTGATATTAGGTAACTATATTTTTACACATGGTAAAGTATAGATGAGATCTACCCAATGGTTTTCGAAAAGAAAGGCTGCTCCTAGAGCAAGTTAATTTTTGGAGTCCTGGGAAATAAGTTCTGAACAAAGCAAAACATCAACAATGGGAAAACATTCCGAAGTATAGCAATGAAATTATATGTTTCAAGCCATACAAGACAAAAATAAATAATTGAATGAACAATATTAATGTGTCCCGATGATATACCTTGAAAACATACCTCAAGTTATGCATGAAGGAAGGGATCAGGAACCTTAATGGTGGTTCCACAGGCATGAGTGATGAGCTGCAGAGAAACCTCGAAGCACCATTTGCTAAGGTCCTATATCACAAAGTCCTGTTAGCAAACAAGCAAGTAGTTGCTATGGCAAGATTGGGAGGTCAGCTGGTCCCTGAGCTCAATTGATTTAAAAGCCATATGATCCATTTGAGTGAAAGTTTGCCATACAGCGCTTTCAAAACAAGATATTGATTAAACTGTATTCAAGTTTTAAGCAGGGCTGGATTGGTAATGTGGGCACTCAGGCAATGGACGATGGGCCGGTATCTGAATCACAGCTGTGGGACACTTTTTGGCCAGCGTGGTGGACGATTTGGGTTGTGTTTTTGCTGTTCAGATGCCGCCAGTTGACAAGTGGGGGCCTTAGCGGCCTTTCTGGAGGCAGGTGGGCCTCTTATTACCTCCCTTTAACCAGCAGGGTGGAGGTGTCATTCCCAGTCTCTCACTGGGGCTGCCCATTAATGTATGCAATTGAGCAGGGGACCTGTGCAGAACTGGCCTTACTTATATTCAGACGTGGTTCCCCATTGCGAACTAATCTGTGTACATGGAGTCCTGGCAACATTTGTATTTTTTATCTCAGTGAACGTAAGAAAACATGCCCCTTTTAGAGAAACCACCCTCCTTCTTTTCAGAATACTTAAAACACTGAAGCAGTGTTTTCCGAAAAGGCGCAATCCGCAAATGTAGGCTACTTTTTTAGAGTGCCCAGACCTATTTTGATCCCAATCCAACCATGATCTTACGTATTAGTATCTCAGTACGACTATTCACATTGAAATAATGGGCCAAATAAATAGCTAATCAGTAATAAGATGCTATTAGAGATAAATGTGAGACCATGCCGCCACTCTTCTTTGCAACTTCGATATGCACATTGAATATAGCGATCACTAGAAATAGGTCAAATCTACTGAAATGTTAGTGACACTGCATTGTGGCCTTGCAGTATGTTCAAAGTTTAAAACTATTTTCAAAGAGGTTTGCCCCTGCAAATTCCACTCTCTTCAACTCTTTATCTCCTACAGCCATTCTCTGATGAAAAGGAAGCCTGGCACCACAGACACCAGCTAATCATGCTCCTCTGGCCACTGTGAGGCTTTCTGCTGCCTCTGTGGAAAATATGTGATGACCAGAGATGTGGTGCAAGTTGGCAATGTCCCTGCATGAGAAGAAATAAGTACTTTCTTGAACAGTACCCCCGGGCCCCCCAGTCTCTTTTTGCCTTCTCCACATAGTGAGGAGAGCCGGTGAGGGAGGGAGTGACAAGGCAGAGACAGCACAGCTTCCCAGCTCTCTCTCTCTGCAAGGGAATGAAAGCCAGTGCTGCTAGTTGTGCATCAGAATATAGACAAAATAAAGACATCAAAAATATAGTTCTGCAAAAATATCCTATCCAGAATATTGATTACCTCAGTATTATGAAGGTACCTATATGGGTAATATAAATTTGTTATACTTACCTTCAAATCTGTATACCTTGAATATATATATATATATTATTATTACATAGTTCTGGAGTTAGGAGAAGTAAATATATATTTATCTGTATATTTCTTCACAATATTCTGCTAGTCTTGATAATTTTGTAGGATGATATTTAAAACTCTGGGCCTAATTTACAGTTTTGTGGATAAGTACTCCATCACAAACATGCTGGCTATCCCGCCCACCTTATTTCATGTGCATTAGGATGTAATGCACATGAAAAAGGAGGGTGGGATATCCTTCAAGTTTGTGATGGAGTACTCATTACCAACCTCTAAATCAGGGAGTCTATATTCTGGAAATACACCAGAGCGCCCTGAGATGCCGTCAGACAGGGGCTCATTCTTGCAGCAAGTGCAGAAGCTGAATACGGTCGAGGAGCAGCACCTGGCCACGTGAGGATCATGCTGGTAAGCCCACAGCACACTTTAATTGTTGTTAAAAACACCACCTTGCAATATTTTAAATTTTTCTTGAAATGTAATGCTTACGTTTAAATATGTTAGTTTCATTCATTTTTTCATTAATATTTGCAGTTCATTGAATTTCCCTTGCTGTCCCTGGATATTTGGCCCATGTTCCCAAAAAAGAAATACCTTTGGAAATGTAAGCGTAGTAAGGGTACCAATCAATGTTATTCATACTCTTTAAAGACACCTTGGTCTGAACACTAATTTAAATACAAGGGTTGCATGACTTTCAAATAGTGGAAGTGCCTGTGTTAGATTGTAATGTTCTAGCCTTTGAGGACTGATCTTTGCTCAGGTCCATCAACTATTTACAATGTACCCCACATTCCTTCATCATGATTATCTTCTTACTCAGCTAGTCATATCAGCTCTAGGTAGATGATACACACCTGTTACCCTTCCTACCAGTTATTTCTCATTTCCATATTAAAATTCCCAAATGTCTGACTGCAGTTCAATTCAACTCTAAGGCCTGGATTACAAGGGTAGGCGGTATTTATCGCACATGATAAATAACGATACCACAGAGTATGTTATTTATCGAGTGCAATAAATACCACCTATTACGAGTTTTTGGAGAATAACATGCACATTTTGATGTTAACTCACCAAAATCCTCATGATATGGTAAATACTGTATGGTTTGCCCCGGTTAAATTTCGGCAGGTTTGACCTGCTGAAATGTAACCATGGTTGAGTTATTTAACGCATCCAATAAGTATCGGATGCATTAAATACCTAACAACTCATAATTGCAACCCATCAATGAACCAGGATTTACGAATGGGTTGGAATTACTAGCCCACCTTGTAATCAGGGCCTCTATAAAAGCATTCAATCTTTTATGGTAAAATTGAGATGTTTGGTTTTTATTGTGCTTCTGATCTTATGCCCATGACAAATTTCTACTCTCTGAAGGTGTTACCTCTCCCCTTTCGACAGGAAAACTCTGAGTAATATTGGAATCTAGAATGCAATATAGATCTCCACTATGGACATGTTCAGCTGCTTAAATTTGCTGTCTCCACCTGTTCTATAATGGTGAAAAACAAATCAACAAAATAGTCATGCATATAAATCATTGCAATTTCCTGCTACTGGGCCTCATAAAGTGCCCATTCACCCCATTGATAAAATGGTATAATTTACAAGCTATTTACTTTGAAATCTCCCTCTGTGATAACCCTTAACTCATCATTGAGACAAGCAGGATGGCTAACTGCTGGCAGTGCAAACCCGTTCAAACACCAAATTGAAACTTGAAGTGATCTGTGGTCTATCCTCACGCTACCTTCCTAACTCCCTTACTTGCTAATCCGCTATTTGAACACTATGCTCTGGTAACCTCCACCTTCTTTCTGTCCCTATGCTTGCCTGTGCATCAACACATTTCTGCTCACTATAATTGTCAGAGCAGTTCTCAGGGGCATATTGGCTCAAGGGCAGGTAAGCAATCCTTAGAAACACAGAAACCAGACACAACTGCAAGATCAATGAATTGACAAGAAGCTCCTCTTGAGTTTCTGCCATTCAGCGACTAGCAAGATCAAAGAATCAAAGCTTGCTCTTGGAGGGTGGTGTTAGGTAGAATGTGTAGTTCCAGTAGCACAGCTGTCACTCACAATTAATGCATAAACAACGAATCTAGAGATGTTTTAGACTTTATATTGATGTAATAGGTTCAGTAAATGTAAGATATTTTTATGACATTACCAATACTTCATATCCTGTTACTCTGTAACTTCTCTATAACTCTCAAGACTATGCACACTAAACATGGGATATGTGGTAGGTTTAAACCACAGTTAAGCACATAATCTAATTTGGCTGCTACTTAATTACACAGTTTGATACCTTATTGAGGTCTCTATGCCTGTCTTGCATGCTGCTCCTCATAGACTGAGTGTAGGGACTGCATTGTTTGGAACAGTTATGGAGCAAAAGATGACAACTGTATAAGACAAAAGAATCTGCGTACATGCAGTATCGTGGTCTCTAACGTATTGACCACTAAGTTACAAAGTTAACCCTAAACCTTTGGAGGCGCTAGTCATTACAAAGTGTATTTTCTCTTCAAGTGTGCCTTAGTTGCATGGCAATCAAGCACAGGAAACTATCACTTTGAGTTGTGTATTTGCTTCCAGAATACCTCTGGAAAAGTAGATGACGTAGCTGTGGTCTTCTCTCTAAAGAGGAAAAGGAACCATAATGTGGGGAAGGGCAGGTAGGTCAATTCTTTGTAAAAGATGTGAGGTCTTGCTGCATTTTTACCACATTTATTTGTCAGCTGTTGCTCCTATCTGGTTCCTGTCAGGCTGTTGGCTGAGCAGGAAGAACTTGCTTGCCAAATTTGTGGGAAATTAAGTAGAAAAAAGTGTAATAAAAATGTAGAGATAAGAAAATAGAAAAGTAAGAAAGTAGACTATAAAAAGTAAAATATATAAAAAAATAAAACAAATACTAAAAATAGAAATGTATTAATTTAAGATAGGATTAGAGATACCTGTGTGTTACATTAGGTTACATTTAAAGTGATCACATGAACAGAAAACAACAGAAAGACCAGACCAAAAGCTGAAGGAATGGGACGTTGCCATGTTAGTCTTGAGCTGAATGAGACAGTTGGTGTGGGCCTACATACTTCCTTCATACTAAGTGGCATATGTGCAAAACAATCCTACAAGTCACACATGTTGAGACCACCTACACCACTGTGGGCTAAATGTACAAGTGAACTGCGCTGCTGGGGCATCACTGTTCATGATACTCTGGTGGAGCAGGTCTCCAACTCAAATCATTGAGGAAATGCAAAGTAAGTCTGCTTGCCCTTGCATGGCCTCATAGATATGCAGTAAGGCAAGCCAGAGCAAAGTGCAGCATTGATGCACCCTACTTTAAGGATGTGTTCCATGGGCCTTGCATTGGCTTTTCCCATGCAACACCAATGAAGATCTCGCACATTTCCACATATCCAAGGATCAGGGACCCTGAGACTGTTTGTAAATAGTGTGCCTCCCAAGGGAGGTGAAATGAGAATACATAATTACATGTCTGCTTGTCATGTTCAATTACTATGTGTCCTGCATTCTGCAGGACACATAAATAAGGAAATTGCATAGATTGTTTGCTTTTGGTGCAGGAATGTGTCTCTTAAAGCATTAAGTTTTTGAGGACACAACGCTGACACATGTTCATCATGGTGCAAGGGGTTATGTGATGGTAATAGTCACTAAGGGGCTGATTAGGATGGCGGGCGGACGCACCCTATCAGAAACGGGACCGCCCGACAGGTTGTCGGCGGTCTCTCCAGAGGCATTACGATGCGTCAGCCACCACAGCGGTCGCAATGCCTATCCTTTGCTTTGCAGCGGGTGCTACTGGCTGCAGCACATGCCGCAATGCAAAATGGGGACACCTGACACTTCCTTGCACTACGTGGCAGGCACCATGCGGTGTCTGCCACATGGTGCAGGGATAAGTAGGGGGCAAACCCACAGCTTAGGGCCAGGGAGAGTCCTTTCCACCTGCCTTTTCATGGTGGGTTACACGCCATGAAAAGGCAGGCGGAAAGGGACATCATAATCCCTACGACGGTGCCTGGTAGGCACTGCCACCATCGTAGGGATATGATTCCCTCCGACGCACCGGCAGGCTCAAGGAGCCCGTTGGATGAGTGGCAGTTGGTCTTTCTGACCACCAGCTATCCGCCCGCCACGGTAATATGGCGGGCGGATAACATGGTCCAGATGGCGGTGGGTCCTAACATCATCATATTCGGCCCCTCATATATGATGGTGTGTATGCGGACAAATCATGGATGTGCTGTATGTTAGGGATATGGCACATTCCAGTCCTTCACTTTAGATGCAAGTCAGCTCAGCCAGATGATATCCAGTGCTGCCCTGTGGAAACAACTGCTACTTGAGGCCCTGTGTGTGCATTCAATTGTTTGTTTGCGCCACTGGGATGTCACTTTCCCTAATCAAAAGTGATGCACTGATGGCGCAAGGGCCTTGTAAATAAGCCCTAAAGTTGCCTGCAAAACTCTGTGGGAATGCAATTCACAAGTAATGAAGCTGCGCAGCTCAATGAGGATTTGCCCAGTGCTGGCCACCAAGACATAGAAAATGCAGATTTTGGCAGAAGTCACAGATGAAAGGGCAGTACGTTGAGTTATAGTGGACCACCTTACCAACAACGGTGTTTATTTAGAAGCCCCTAGCAGTGCCTGTGGGTCACTTTTCATATGTTAAAAAGTGATGCCTCGGTAGTACAAGGGGCTTGCAAATTAGCCCCTTTGAATGCTTACCATACACACGCACCCTTGACCTATGGTGCATATGTGTGTGCATTGCTGACATGATTGGCTTTGTACTGGAATGGACAGCTCTCAGCACAAAGAAATGCTAAGACAGAGTATGACACTTTTGTATGTGTGCATTGGAATGCAGCACACACACAATACTGAATGACACATAATGATGTGCTGATGATCCTCCTAGTCATGCCTCCCTGGGTAGTCACGCATTAATGAGGCATGCCATTGCTTACACAGCTTAGCTAACTTGTGAATGTGGCAAAACACATATCACTGGTCTTGAACAGCATTTCTTATGTAAAAGATATGGCTCCTTGATGTCCACTATGGCTACGCTGTGCTTTGCACTGGCTTGCCTGACTCCATACCTCAGAATGCATAACAAATCACGCATGCTGGCTGTGCATGGCCTCATGGATATGTTTTTACGGCAAGAGCCACTGGAGCTGTCCTTACATATGAAGACTGCATTGTACATGCCTCTTGTATGAGAGGCCCAATGTATGTCAGAGGGGAGCACACTCACTTGGTACTGTATCCAAGGGTATGCCAGCCGGAATTTGACACATTTCAACATATCCCATACATGCTATTGTTCAATTTTCCAATACAATACTTAGTGATGCATGGAACATGTCTGAACAATATCTGGTACTCTGCAGCACTGACAGGTACAGAACTCACTTATCTGAAGGAACAAGTACTCATAATGTGTGATGTATGTAGTGTACTCATTTCCTGGTGTCAGAATTCAGAGGGCATAGATTTTGCTATACCTTGCTGAGTATGCTTTGTGAGTTATGTAGGTGCAGAGACTCATCAAAGTCAGCTACCACAGTGAAATTTAGCAGCAATGAGGTTGAAGAACTGGTCCCGCAAGTTGGCCAATGTGTAGTTAGTTGATGTTTAGGTGTAGGTTCTGTTGTCCTTGTGTGAAGACGAGTCTTAAGAGGGGATGGGGGTGTTGATATTTATGATGTTGTGCTAAATGTGTAGAGTAAGCTAGGTTAAGTTAAGGTACATTTAGATAGAATGTAGGATAAGGTAGTGTAGGTTAGGTTAGATTAGTTAGTGTAGGTTAGGTTGTTTTAGTAATTTAAATTTTTATGTTGACATTAAATGTCACTGTTTGCTACATACAGGTCTACATCACGATTTACTGTGTGTGTGGGATTTAGCATGTGTGCTTAGGTATATCCCTTTGTCAGGTAAACCCTTTCTTTACATTATCTATCTACAGTCATTGTTGAGCTGTGCACATGGCAATCATGTTGGAAATGGTACACAGTGCAACACATTTATTCACATACAATTCATCTGTGTGGATATGTCATGCGACATGCTTTGGAGGGAGGGATGTTGTGGTCAAAACATTCGCCCCAATTGAAGGTTTTAGACTCAAACACTGATGGCTGCCCCATACACACTCACACTTGCAACGTTTACTTGTCAGCCCAACGTAGTTTCTTGCCAGTATCCACGGCACTTGTGGTGTGACTTTATTTGCCATTAACATTGACTGTATAACACCTGTTGCGCTTCATGCTTGCAACCCTGAGTAACCACTTGCTAGTCAACACACACATAGGGTTAACCAAATATGTTTCACTCTCACTGTCTAGCATTGTCCCTGACACCAAACAACATATGTCCCTTTGGCAAGTATTTGGCGTCTTTGACTCACAGAATGCACAATGGTCAAGTTGGTCCAGACTCCAACAGACAGACAACACACAGGTAGTACTGAGTGCATTTATTTATATGTGCAAATCATGATGTGGCTCACAGGTACAGTTCATAGGACAACAACCCCAAAAGATGTTTTGAGCCAGTGGATGTCCAGACAGAGTCCATGGGGGTAACATGTCATGGGACATGTGAAGGAGAGGAGTGTTTCAGTGAACAGGATAACCACAATGTCATTTGGGAGGATAGGCCACATTGACAGTCCACAAATGGTTATGGTGAACAGGATGAAAGCAAAATGAGGACAGTGGCAGCTGATTTTCCCTGGCATGTTCATAAGCACAGGGCAAAGAAGAAACTGGGTATGTGGCACCGATAAATGCTACCGGACACTTTTTAGTTGGAAAGAGGAGCAGTCCATATCTTCGTCTTCTGATGTATGCAGTGTCTACCATGAGGGGATGTTGTAGGTGTGGCAGACAAGGGAGGCACACGCACATCAGGAGCAGAAGATGTTGATCCCGTACCTGCAGCAGACATGAAGCGACACAGCAGCGAGGAGGATCTGCTGGTTTTGCAAAACACCAGCAATGTCGTGGTGGAAGGCAGCCATGGCAGCAAAGTGGGAGTCCTGCTTCCGCTCCATGGTCTCCATGATGGTTCTTATTGCCCCCAGCTGATTGGCCACCTCACTGGTGCCACTTTGGCAGGTAATTTTTTCATGCCTCTGCCTCATGACACCAGTGATATCATCCAGGGACTGCTGGAGGCCACGGAGCAGAGAGTAGGTGACTCTTATGGCCCCAGTTTTGTTCCTATTGGGACTGAGGCACCCACAGACTCTCTCTAGGGTGGGCGCCATGGTCTCCAACCCTGCACGCACTTGCTCTATCATCTCCTGCTGGACTCCTACTGCAGTACATTGCAAAGTAATCTATGGGTCCTCGGAGTCCAGGACTCTGGGTGGAGTGGCAGGTGGTGCCTGTTAGTTGGTAGGCGGGGGATGTGGAGACCCCATGACACTGTTGTCCCTCCCCGTGTCAGTGATGGTGTCCCAGTGTAGTCCAGGAGTTCTTGGAGGGTGTCCTGATTGATGGTTTGCAGGTTGCAATACCCATCATTGCTGAAGTCCGGGACAGCATGCTGGCAAGGAGGTGAGGGTTCATCCT